>PISX010002265.1:0-165794 GCA_004024625.1 Mellivora capensis
CAAGCTTGCCAAATGTAGACTCACACAAAAAAATAGCATTTCTGTACATCAGCAATAACTAACTAGAGAATGTGATTAAAAATAAGAAACCATTTGCAATAGCAACAAAAATTACAGAGAATTTAGTAATTAACTAAGAATACCCAACATTTCTATGGAGAAAATGTTGAACTTTTTTTTTTTTTAAAGATTTTATTTATTTATTTGAGAGAGAGGCAGTGAGAGAGCATGAGCGAGGAGAAAGAGGGAGAAGCAGACTCCCCGTGGAGCTGGGAGCCTGATGCGGGACTTGATCCCGGGTCTCCGGGATCATGATCTGAGCCAAAGGCAGTCGTCCAACCAACTGAGCCACCCAGGCGTCCCTTTTTTTTTTTTTTTTTTTTTAACACGAAAACAGGCCACAGGCCATACTGGCCTGCAGGAGGGAGTCTAATGATTCCTCCTTCAAACAAATACTAGAAGGCCTGGAATTCTTTTCCTTCCTCAACTCTTGATGGAAGCTTGGGCTGATCCTCAACCAGGCCAGAGTTTCTCCCATCCAAGGCACAATTATATGCATAATCTCTCTGCATTCTTCACTGCTTCTTGTTGGCTCTTATTACAAAAGAAATTTATATGAACCTGTTTTACTTCTTCACTCTCCCACAATATGGCCCCACTCCTGCCTCAGGCTGCAGTTACGCTTCTCAGCTGAACTGTAATCTGTTATACACAGACGTCTGCATTCCTGGTGACAGGTATATAATAGGTACTCAATGAAAATTTGTTGGTTAAATGCATAATCAAATGAATGTCCCAAGTCATCTCTATTTTAGGCTAGACACCTCTGCTTCCCTTATTCATTTCAAATCCCTCTCTCTGTACAAGTGTTTTCTGGAACTCAATTCAATGATTCTAATAAGAATGAAATTTTAGACCCTTCAATAATTTGGAATTCTCTAAGACTATAGGTTTTCAGGGGCTGGGATCACATCTTTTTATTTCATTATACCACACATAACCAGTACTTAACAGATGCTTTCTAACTGACTAGCTAAATGACCATCCAAGACCTTTGGCCCCCATGGACCTGAAATGGAATGACTGTGCAAGAGGTCTAAAGCTGACTGCCAAGTTTCTAAGCTTGTCAAGCCTTTAAAATATCCAGAGCCATTAAGATGCTATTAAATCAGATTAGCAATGGCAGTTTAGCAAAATATCTCACATCCTCTAGTCATTTAGATATTTCCCTCATAAAACACGTTTTACACCCACAGAGCCTCAACTGTGATGTTGTTAGAAAATTAAAAACAAGACATGATTGCTGTGACAAAGCCACACAAAAGTTGCAATTAGAAGTGAGAGTAAAATAAAGCAAAGTGTTTTGGTATAAACCCTAGATCTTAAGCAACATAAAACTATGTCTAAGTGAAGAATGTATTTCTTTTTTTTTTTTTTAAGATTTTATTTGTTTATTTGACAGAGATCACAAGTAGGCAGAGAGAAGAGGAAGCAGGCTCCATGCTGAGCAGAAAGCCCGATTCGAGGCTTGATCCCAGGACCCTGAGATCATGACCTGAGCTGAAGGCAGAGGTTTTAACCCACTGAGCCACCCAGGGGCCCTGAAGAATGTATTTCTACCCATTGCCAGGCAGAAGTGTCATCCTTGCTAATCTAAATGCTAGGTCATCAATAAAAGGTTGTAGATCAAGTTTACGATCCAAAAAGGATCTTCTTAATGAATGAGTTTGTAATCTGATCCCATGAGGTTAAGTGGCCAACAAATCAAGCTGCTTTGTTTATGAAGACACAGAGTGGTTGTTAATACTCACTTGAAGTTCTAATCCATCTTGGGGCAGTATTAGAAAAGTTTACTATGAACAAGTGACATATCATAATGGAGGATACACTATATTGCATCAACATTATAGAATATTCTACAATATTCTAGTTTTATCCTTTCCATTTTTTAGTCTTTGGTCTTAAATTTGGAACTTTAAGGGGAATGTAGTCTTCTGAGCCACTAATGGTCATAGAGGCGAAGGCTCATAAGTGACCATTTTGATAAGAGTGAATGCACCTGGTCTGGGGCTAGGATTGGTTTTTAGCATTGGGAAGAAATCCGAGTCAATGAATGGCATCTGCGGATTAGTACCAGATATTACCTGGCCTGTGTGAATGTTGGGATTGGAGTAAGGTAGCGTAGAAGAGTTGTGACTAGAATCCTATAGGATAACTAGATTTAAGCTTAGATCTGACTTATTACAAATTACACATTTTAATGGCTAAGAAAACAGAGGACCAAAGAAATGGCATGATTTTTGTCATGTGAGTTAGTATTAGATCTGAGACTGCAGCCTGGATTTCATGACTTCTTTTCTTCTTGACTTTTTAGTCCCGTCCCGCCTTCACTGCATCCCAGGTGAGGCCATAGCAAAAAAAGACGAAGTTGGTTGGCACATTTTCAACCCTATGTCCAGCACATCTATTTCTGTCCTCCTTGCTCTGAAACTGCAGGAAGCTGAGGTTATCAGCTAGTCTCTTGTCCCCTGCGTTAAAGCTGACTTCAGGTGAGAATGTTAAATGCTTCAGTGCTCACCATGCTCAGCATCTTCATGGCCACATAAAATCAGGCTGAGAAAAATGAGGGAGAACTTAGAAAAATACCAACAATTATTTTGGTTATATATGAGAATATAAATTTTAAATAATTAAGTTTACATTTTAATTTCCAAAGACAATATATCTAGTGTATATAGACATATGTACATTTATACAACATAACCCACATATATATTTATAAATGTATATATAAGAGAAGGGGAGAAATAGGGAGAGATTTTGAAAGGCAAAGAGAAGATAAACCCCATTCCCCTGTTCCTTAGTATTTCTTCTATTTAGAGTTCTAATTGGGGATAATATTCAAAAATATTTAATACCCACTATACAAAGCAAGGAGCCATCAGACAGACAGTGACTGTAAATTGCTTAAAATCTGTCTAGGTTTTGGGACGCCTGGGTGGCTCAGTTGGTTGAGCGGCTGCCTTCGGCTCACGTCATGATGCCAGTATCCTGGGATCGAGTCCCGCATCGGGCTCCTTGCTCAGCGGGGGGCCTCCTTCTCCCTCTGCCTGCCACTCTGTCTGCCTGTGCTCGCTCTCTCTGACAAATAAATAAATAAAATCTTTAAAAAAAAATCTGTCTGGGTTCTAATAAGCAAAACAAAGAACTGCCAAACCAATCCCCAGCCAGCCTCAAGGAAAACAGAGGAAAAAGGCAAAGGTCATATAATAACTCCTGCTCAGTTATATACCTGTGTACGTAATGTACATAAAGCATCCTCATGGACATGACCTCATTTTCCCAAGACTGTAGTCATCTCTGCTAATTCTTCTCTTCTTTAGCCATTTTAGAGGAGGTCAGGGATAGTGATTAAGACAGAAGAAATAGCCATTATAACTATCATCTAAACCCATGATTTCTCTTGTACTTAATGCTCTATGGGTAATATATTACCTTTGTTTATAGAAATTTAGGGACAATTCTTTGAGATCTGTGTAGGAAGCTCATATCAGAGCAAGCTCATTATTATTAATAACCAACAGTTGGCTAATATTGATCCAGAGACTTTAGTACCTATCCAGGTACTTTAGTACCTATCATAAAAATAATTATGATATGCTTTTCTCAAATCTTTTTTCTCCATGGTACCTAAGCAACAGGTACACTTTCCCACAAAAAATTTATATTATTTTCCCAAAGCAGATTTAAAAATATCTAGATAAACTCTGTTATAAAATTCTCTCACATTTGTGTAATAATCCAATTTCATACTTCCTAGAGGTAAATACTACATAAGCAATATATAGTTATTTAGAAGAACTAATACAAAAAATTTTAAAAATCATAGTAGAAAAAAAGGGAAATCTGTTCATCTAGAGCCCCAAACAGCATTTGTGAAACTCAATTAAGTAGCATGGGGATGGATCATGGGAATTTGACCCTGATGCTTCCTCACCTTACTCCGCTGGTCTTTAATTCTCTTCTTTCCCAAAGAATAAAGATACAAAGTTGGGTGATTTCTAAGTTCCTTGTAGGGCCATTGTAAATAACCCTTTTACCAAATGTTTTCCTAAAAACTCAAAATATCTCTAATCATTGTAGAAAAAAAAATACGACAAAGCAAATAGGAAAAAAAATAAGAATTGAACATTTTACTGCTGAAAGTTAAACCTTTCCAAGTTTAACACTGTTAACATTTTGGAGAGTGGTATTTCCAGCTGTCTCTGTCATCATCTACATACACTTTACAAAACAAGGATAATACTATCTATTCACTATGTAATATGTTTTTTAAAATATAATTTGTTGAGTATATCTAGGTGAGGAGGTTACTGATGTTACATTTTATTTTGTCACTCTATTTGTAATTTAACCCAGAAGATAATCATTCTCACTTGATTGCTGGGAAAACTGGAACAAAATGAGGTTACAGTGACGTCTAAAGTCACACAGCTAATAAGTGGTACAACTGGATTCCACCCTGGGGACCTGGATCCAGAGTCCTTCAGGCTTACCTCAAACCATCCTGCCCCACATTTCAGTAACAGTCTGAGCCCCGGGAAAGGGTAAGGCATGTGAAGAGTGTGTGGGTGGGAAAGGAACATAAAGCACCAAAGTCTTGCCAAACCGTGGTGAGCTAGGGGCAAAAAGTCTCTAGGGTCAGTGGGATAAACATGGGACACATATCACATTTGATGTCTATCAGGACTCGAGTCAACGTTCACTGTTCACTCTTTATGACTCACTGTAACCTTTTGGGCTGGGAACAATGAATCACAGTCCAGAACTGTTTAGCTGGAACTTCAAGGGAATAACCTGAATATTGAGGACATCTAGTTCTTTAAACTACATCTGCGCTTTGCAGGAAAAATGACCAGCCATGATAATTAGTTCACTTCAGTCAATAGACTCTGTTGCCTTGCTTCTTCACATTTTGGAGACAGAAGGGGGATGTGAAATTCTGATTTCAATTAACAAAATGATTGTACAAATTCTATACAACCTTGTATTTATTACTTTAATATATAGTCGCTAAATACAAGATCATGCAGAATGATCATTTTATTGATTTTATTCTCATAGAGTAGACTTTAACAAGAGTGTCATATTTATTTTGCAATCCCTTCTTGATTTATATTTTCCCTTTTCTCTTACCTCCAGAGAAGAACTAATTAAATAACCTATTTTGTCCTTAGTAATATAGTTCAAGTATCCATTTTATATACTCCAGCCTAAATGGGAAATACATATTATGAATTTTTACCATGCAACTCTCATGGAAATTAAGAATAAATGGGCATTAATTGCTGAAGAATGAGATCCTTATTCTGTTAATTTTGTGATAAAATATTCCAGTAAAAAACATTTGTCATCTCGATGAAGATATACTAGACAAGGCAAGATATATCTAAAAGCTAAGCAAAAGGCAAAGTTGCTGGCAACTTGAGGTGTCTGTGATGATTCTGGAGTTCTTGTGTTCCTGAATTTTTGTTCCTTCTAGCAACTCTGGGCAATGTGTTTCCTGGGCTGTGTCTTAGCGCTTCATCAATATTTCATTAATTTGTGATTTGACACACCTGAATGGATAATAACACCACTGAACAGACATTTTGGCATAAGTGCATTATAAGCAGAGGTCACAGGGATTTATTTTTAAGTAATTCTGTACACAATGCCAGTAAAGCACATCTTTTGAAAAAGGTTCTACATCCTTAGGTCTGTGAAGAGATAGCATCAATAGCTTTTGGACAAAAATGGTCCTTTGCCTACTTTTCTCTTTAAACTGGTAAAATTTTCAGTTTTATTTAATATAATTCAGCTTACTCCAACATATTCATTTAACACATGTCATCTGGCGAGCACGGTGCTGCTCCCCGGAACAAAGGTAGATGGACCTATGATCCATGCTTGATCACATGTAATTGTGGGCAAGGTTGGGGAAGAAGGCAAGCTGATAAGCATGTGAATATATCAGATGAGTATTAGGATAAAGAGATGGGACAAGAAGCATAAAACAAAATAATTCTTTCTGTTGCCAAGAGAGAAGTCATGCTTTTGGCTTTACAAATAATGACTAAAATAATACTTCAGATTTTCCCTTATAAACCTGTTCAGTGAAACCATTTCAGTAAATGGCATTCCCATAAACCCAGTTGTGACATCAGAAACCCATGTGTCATCCCTGACATTCTCTTCTAACACCTCCCACATCCAGTGCCTCAGCAAGTCCTGGCAGTTTTACCTACAGACTGTATCCTCAATCTGCCCACTTATCTATTATCCACTACTACCCCCTAGTTCAAGCTGCCATCATGTCCCAACTGAATTACTGCAATCGTCTTTTAGTTGGACATCTAGTGTCTACTCTCACTTGTTAGAAGTCCATTTCTACATAGGAACTAAGCAAACTTTTAAAAAAACACATATCACTCTCTTGAATAAAATCCTCTCGTGGCTTCTCATTGCGCTTGAAATAAAATCCGGTCTATATGATCTGGCTGCTGATTTCTTTCCAACCTCAACTCAAAATACCCTTCACTCTGCTCACTGTGCTCCAACATGCTCACAATCTCTTTTCCTTTTGAACATGACAAGTGGTCTTCCCCTGACCCCAGGGCCTTTGCATGTGATGCTAATCAGCCTGCACTGCTCCTCCCTCTGATCATCACAGGGCTGACTTCTTATCATTCAGGTCTCAGCTTGCAGATCACCTCCTCAGAAAGGCTATCCATGACAATCTTGACTAAAGTAGACATTCATGCCACAGAGCCTCTATTTTACCATATTGCTTTATTTATTACTACCTAGAATAACTGGGCTTTTGTTTTTATGTTTGTTTTTACCTGTGTCCTCCTAGAGAATATAAGTGCAATGAGATAGGTACCTATTGTTCTTGTTGCCTGGTACCAGAGTAGTGTCTGTTACACAGTAAGTATTAAATAAATACATGTGAAATGCAGGAAGGAATAAATAAAGGAATGACTGAAATCTACCTTATTTGCTAAAAAATTACATAGCATGGTGTATGTGCTCAGACCCTCTTTGCAGAGCTGGTTTGTCTGCAAATGCCCTGTTCTGGGAGGTTCAGATTTATAGCCCCACTTGGGTACTAAGTCCTTTCAGTACAGAAGGGAAGAGGAACACATTTGGAGAGAAATCTGAGTTCCAGGCTTGAAATTGCCAATTTGCCAAGTTTTTCTTTATAAATTCAGGTAAGAGGTGGGAGAGTGTAACGAAATCAAACAGTGAGTGAGGAGTTAAGATATTAGGCTCTGGAATTAATAGGACATGGGAGCCAAGTGTGAATCTTGAAGCCATTAGTTTTTAGCTAGCTGTGGGGCTTTGGGATTTGCTGTTTAACATGTCTGAGACCCAGTTCATTCATCTATAAAAAAATAAATAAAAGAGAAAATTCCTTATATAGTTGCTTGAAGTTTGAATGAAATAGTCCTGGTGAAATCCTGAGCACCCAGCAAACAGCAAGCTCCCAGGAAACGCTTGTTGTTAATGTTCTTGTCTGACAGTCTCTTCATCTGTGTAATGAGTCTAGTGGTTCCTGTTCATAATGGAAGGTTCCAATGTGTACTCAATGGGAAAGGAATTTAGAAAGAGTAGAAACTTAAACATGTAAACCATGACTGTTTAAATCATTATGTCAGCCATTTTTGAAAGACTTGAGTATGCCTTTGTTTTCTTTTACTCAATAAGGATTTATTAAGGAGCATCTATATTCTAGTTACTGCATGAAGTGCTGGAGATATATTAGTGATCAGGGCACTGCGTGTGCTTCTAAACAGCACGTTTGTAGTGAGAGAGACAGGTATCACACTGGTAATTGTGATACAGAATGAAGAGTTCTTAGGAGTATAGTTATAGACACTGCTGGACTTTATTGAGAAGACACCTGATGTAGCATAGTGGAGATGGGGTCAGGCAGAGAAGACTTCTTGGAGAAAGTGATATACTTGAAGAAAAGGATAGGGCCAGTATAAGTCAGTCAAATGAAAGGCTGAGACTTAGAGAAGGAAAAGCATTTCAAGAAGAGGGATCAGAATACATATAAATACTCAGAGTGGGGGAAAGGCATAACGGTACTAGAGTTTGATATACAATTCAGTAGGATTGTCTTTTTGAAAAGCACATTGTTATATCATCTATCTAGATAATTAAGGTGAAATTCATATATTTTCTTGAAATCTTTTCACATGATTGTTGGAAATTAAAACTTATTTCTCAAATAGGCATTGGTATTCCTGTATTTCACTGTGGTGTGAACTATGTCATTAGTACCATTAATCTAGAAGTTATTTGGATAATTTAAAACTTCTTTCCAGACACTGAATACTAAATTACATAGAATTAATTAATGAGCTAGTTGTTCAACCTTCCACTGCATTCTGTTTGTGTTCATATATTAAGTGAAAAAGAACAAGAAATAGATTCCTTTGTTATTTATACTTACCTAAATCCACATTCCATTCCTGTTGAAATTAGCAATTAAACTTCTAATTAGTTTTCCAAAATGGATTCATGGGTTTTTTCTTACACAAATGGAGAAAATATAGGTACCAAATGTAAAAAGCATTAAACTTTTCTTAAATTTAATTTAGACAATCAGGGTTTGTGTGCCAATAATGTGACAATTTTCCATATGCAACACGGGACCACAAAAAAAAGAAAAAAAAAATAAAACAGAACAAAATCCCTTAGGAAACTCACCATCATTTCTCAGTATTAGTGGTGTCGGTGGCCCCAGGACCTTGTGGTTTGTCACTGTATTTGTAACCACGCAGGTATAATTCCCAACATCAGACTTTTCTACTTTGGCAATATATAGATTCCCAGTCTCCTGAGAAACGAAGCGGCGATTATCCTGATAGGAAGGATATTCATTGAAGATCCAAGCATAGCTCAGCTCTGAAAGCAAAGGAGTCATCATTACAAATATGTCTTCTGGCATTGGAATGCTACGTATTCATGAAAGAAATGGTCAAGTTAGAAATACATACTGTTGCCCAATGATCCTTTTTCAGCCTGCTATTACACATAAATAGAAGTAATCATAATCCCTTAAGCATTTTACCAGTACTCGTACTGTCAGTCAATAAGATTTTTATTTTGAGAGAACTAAAAGGTATACTGATAGTTGATTAAAAGAAGTCCAACTTCTTTAAGTCAAGGGAATAAGCATTTATAGTTTACTAAGCATGTGCCAAGCACTATGCTATACTTACTGAGCTAATGTTCAAATTACAGACCCAGAGAGCCTATAATTTTGATATCATAAGGCTGGAAACCACCCTGAAAACTATTTGAATCACTTCTCTCATTTTATAGATAATAATCATTATAGTGCATCATAGTGCCACATACCTACATAACATTTTGTGGTTTTCAATGCATTTTACAGTTTTCCATTAACTGAGAAACTGTGCAACAAAGTAATTAATCCAAACTCTTCACCCTACTTAGGGGCAGAATAATTCCCAAGTCTCAATTTATTCTTCTCCCAAAGCCTCTCGCTATCAATGCTAATTCTTATTCTTTCCTTACTTGTGAGGTTGAACTATTTTTCCATTATTTGAGTGAGACGGTGGTTTAATATTGTAGCAAACACTTGCTAAACACTCTGACTGACTGGTTGGCTGCTCCCAAACGTCAATGTGTATTTAAAAATATTGGCTGAATAATTTATCACAGTCTAAGAACAACTTTTTTTGCAAATACTTACTCATCCCAGAGTGCCAGTGGGACAAGTGCAAGAGGCAGCCACACCTGAAAACGGATGCTTCAAAGTTCTAATTTTTCTGAAGAATTAGGTAAATGCTTTGCGAATGAACACGTGATGCCATGCTTTCAATTACAGGGAGGAATCCTAAATGACAGTGAGCTTAAATGATTTGCTGCAGTGAACTACTGTGCTCCAAGGAAATCAAACTTCTTCAGCTCCAGGCTTTCCATGAGTCCTCTCTTTAAGGAGTGATCTCCAGATTTGTTCAAAGCTGGGGAAGTGATATACTAGCTACCAGCACTGATTAGTTAACGTGCCCCATTTAATCTTCAAAAGTTACTTTGGTGGCGGGGGCGGTGTGTGGGGAGCAACTAGATAGAAAAGAAGATTCTGGTTTCAGAACCAGTTAGCTGAATTCTTATACATCTCTCTTTAATAGAATCCTGGGCTGAAGTTCAAATGTAGGCAATGTCCTTGGAAAATGGCAGAAGTATGTCAGCTTTTTATAGAGAACAGTAATTGTTGGAAAAGGCACTTCTGTTGTTTAATACTTAGATGAGTCCTAGGTGTAATTGTCCTCAATAACCAAATGTGCAACAGGAAACATATTCTGCCTTAATAATCCACTGTTTACATACAAAGGAGGGGTCATGCAGATTGCTTTCCCTTTATCACTGGATTATAACATTTCCGCATGTATTGTTTAGAGAGATATAATTATGTTTATATGAGAATAGTTAATCATTTTATTTACACATGTGCCTGTAATTATAAGTAACCCCATGCTGATGTCAAGAGGATACTCAGTATAATAAGCAAGTGCTTCCCAGCAAGCAACTAAAGTCTCGGGGAGGAAGGCCCCTACAATAGGTCGTGGGGAAGTTCAATTGGTATGGTAGTTTTTCCATACAAAACCAGGGGATTTTAACAAACCACAGAGCAAATAGCAAAGTAGAGTATACTATTTACTCAATATGGTGTGTGAGTTTTGGGCAAACTAAATAATCTCTGAGCATCTCAGTTTTCTCTTATGAACAATGAGGAGAACATTGTCTATCCCCTAGTTAGCTATAGGAGAGTTTTAAGTATAAATTAGCATCTCCAAAATCACAAGGTGGAAGTTAGAAAGTAATTTACCAGCACAATATTAATCAACCCACACCTCTCCAAAGAGAGTTGTAATCAAATACATGAAGCTTTATTTTCTTTTTCTAAAGACATTTTTCAAGATTGTTGCCAGTGGCCAGTGATAGCAACCTCTCTGAATCCTGTAGGACAAGGCAACTAGAAAGTTGTATGAACCATGGATATCAGGTGGGGGGGGGGGGAAAGGTCATCTACTTTGTTATTTTTCTAACTGGAGTTTAAAAAAAAAAAAAGACCAAATTTCAAACCTGTATTACATAAGTGAAGCCATATAAACATTCTCACTTTCAACTTTTAACCCACCAACTGGGGATAATAATAAATGTGATGCAGGTATGTAGTGAGGATTCTTTTTTTAAATTTAATTTTATTTTATTTAGATTCAATTAATTAACATACAGTATATTACTAGTTTCAGAGGTAGAGTTTAGTGATTCATCAGTTGCATGTAACACCCAGTGCTCATTACATCACATGCCCTCCTTAATCCCCATTACCCAGTTACCCCATCGCCCGCCCACCTCCCCTCCAGCAACCCTCAGTTTGTTTCCTATAGTTAAGAGTCTCCGTAGTGGGGTGCCTGGGTGGCTCAGTGGGTTAAAGCCTCTGCCTTCGGCTCCAGAGTCATGATCCCACCGTCCTGCGATCTAGCCCTGCATCTAGCCCTGCATCGGGCTCTCTGCTCAGCAGGGAGCCTGCCTCCCCCTCTCTCTCTCTGCCTGCCTCTCTGCCTACTTGTAATCTCTGTCTATCAAATAAATAAATAAAATCTTAAAAAAAAAAAGAGTCTCCGTAGTAAGGATGTTTTAATGTGAAAGCACTCTGAGTCCTAAGCACATCTGAATCATTTTAAGTTAATCATTTTAAAAGTAAAAGTAAAAAACATATCCAATTAACATGCTGTTTGGCTATTTAAAAATAAATTAATTATTTTGGTTTCACTGCTTTTGTGACATAAGTGACTTAGTGCTTTAGCAGAAGATACAAACAACCTTAAGCATATACTGCAGTGTTTATTAAACTGTGGTCCTTAGAATATTAATTTTTTTGTTAACAGAAGTAGTCTCCCTCCCACCTATTTCAAATTTAAAAGGGTTATATAATCAAATGACTTTGAGAAGCCCTAAATTACACAAAGTTTGACAGATTTTTAAATTTATCCTTTCAGAATAAATCCTTGCAAGAGATTTTTAACATCCCAAGATTCCTCAAATTCTTTAGAGCAAATTTAAGCACACAGGACTTACCTGATCATAAAATCTCCCCCTCCCCGCAATCCTCTCTACACACATACTGTTTTTCTAAAACATCTATTAATAGGTCACAAAACGTAGGTTGGGGAACCCTGGACAAATGGGGGTGATTTCCATTTTAGAAACATTAAGTATAATATGAAGATTATCAGCTCTATTGCTTCAGTGTGGGATGGATCGTTAAGTGACTCTAAACAACAGAAAGCAACAAAATGCTGAATTAAAATTGTAATAAGCTTTCCAAAATGTAATAACACTATAACCATTTTCCATGGTGTAGAAAAAGAAACAAACCACAGTTGCCAAAAACGGTCTCAAATGGATTATGTTAAAGATCCTAACCAATATCAGTTGAACATGTGACCTTTATCCCCAAAACCGTTGAGTCCTAAAGTGCAAAGGTCATTCAAAAAGTCTTGATTGCTACACCGGTGAGATCATATTGACCTAAATGCCGAGTCCCCTGAAAGGGGGACATCTCTATAAAAGATACTAATTTATTTTTCTTTATAGCAAATGTCACTACCTGTAAATACTGTGTTTTTATTTGTCCAGGACAATGAGGAAGGAGCATGAGAAAGATAATGTAATGATAATGGAGACATCAATGCAGGTAAGATGGGTAGTGAAGCTAAAAATTATCCAATAGATCACTTGTCCTTTATTTTAAAGATATGAAAAATCTGAAGCCTAGAAAGGATAAGGTTGGAGAGTCAAAGAAGTGGCAAAGTAGACTACAGATGGTCCTGACTTTTGATGTTTTAACTTTATGATGGTATGAAAGTATGCATTCAGGAGAAATTATACTTCAAAATGTGAATTTGGATCTCTTCCTGGGCTGGCGAGAGACTGTCCTACACACTCTTGTGATGCTGGGTGGTGGCTGCAGCTGCAGCTCGCAGTCAGCCATGCCATCAGGAGGGTCCACAATCGATATGCTCACAACCATTCTGTACCCATCCACCCATTCTGTTTTTTGCTTCAAGTACAGTATTTAATAAATTATATGAGCTATTGAACACTTCATGATAAAATAGGCTTTGTCAGAGGACTTTGCCCTAATGTAGGCTAATGTAAGTGTTCTGAGAACCTTTAAGGTAGACTAGGCTAAGCGATGATGGCCGGTGGGATAGGTGTATGAAATGCACTGTCTACTTATGATGGATTAATTGGGATGTGACCCCATCCGAAGCGGAGGAAGATCTCTATGTAATAGTCCTTTTAGCTATACTCCCATTCCAGTGCTCCTGCCAGGAAGCAAACAAGAACTCTTAAAATTTGAAAGAAAGGAGCCAGTACTATTGTATCACTCAACAGATACTCTAGCTTTCCCCTAAGAATCAAAGTCTATTTTTAAAGATTAATCCATTGGTTACATGAAATGCTATCAACATTCTGAAAAATAGAGCCAAGTAAATAAAACAAAATAAATTCTCATGTGCTGCCATGAGCAAAAATGTATCCCACTCAGTTTGATTTCCTTAGGGACTTCCATGCAATATTTATACTTACTCAAACTTGACAGATTTCTTTTGGTAAGTTTTCACACACTAATTGCTCTGGAAGTGACAAACAGTTCCTGTCCCATTGGCAATTTGTAACAACCCAGTAAACAGATACTTGGAATACAATATTTAATAGATTATGAAGCTTCTGATGCTCAATTGAAAAATACTGAAACTAGTTATGTGATACTTAAGAAGGACCTAGAGATGGTTTTCTGACTTGTAGCATCCAAATCTATAGGAAATTAACTATAAAACTTCCCTCTCACTTGGTTCTTTTTTCTATTTCTTTGGGTCAAGGGCAAAGAATGCCAGAAATATTAGTTTTCAAATAAGACATCAAACAGTTTCCACATTTAAGTATTCATTGAGCAAATTCACCCTGTGATCAGAGTCCTTTGGACGGGTGCTCTTAACGTGTTCCTGTTGCTAATTTCTTTGTAGAGTTACGTTATGCTTCATGACATTCTGAGTCCTGTCCCAGGGGTAGACAAATGTCAGTTTTCAAAGATGCCTTTCTTAATTCTCAAAGTTTCAAATGTGAAAGGAACCTTAGGATGACCCCGTCAATTTTACAGAGTAGCAAAATTAAATCTGGAGAAACTACATGCGTGGATCACAACCACACATTTGGTAAGTGGGTAGTCACAGTATTGGAAGAGCTGATTCTGTTAGGAACCCATATGTTCCCCTCTGAATTTATTTTGGAGCTAGAAAAGATCAGTTTTCCTTATCTGTAAATTTCCTCATCTGTAGGTGAGGGAGTACAACTAGGTGATCTCTAAGTATCTTTCAGCATTAAAATCCCACAATTCTCTATGTATAACATCAAATCCAACATCCTAATTTGACAAATGACAAAAGGGGGATCCAAATATACCAAGTAACTTGCTAACAATCACAGAGGTGTTTATTGACAAAATAAAAACTAGAACTTTTTTTTAATTAAAAAAATGTTTAAAGTAATCTCTACCCCCAGTGTGGGGCTCAAACTCACAACCTTGAGACCAAGAATCACACGTCCCACTAATTGAGCCAGACAGACACCCTCAGAACTAGAACTTTACACACATGCGCATGGGTGCACATACGCGCGCGCGCGCGCACACACACACACACACACACACACACACACAAACACGCATATAAAAACACTACACTACAGTTATTTGAATTCAGCTCTGTTGTGTTATGTAGAAGAAAGACAGTAAAATTAACAGTCAGGATATCTGGATTCTAGGGGCACCTGGGTGACTCAGTGGGTTAAGCCGTTGCCTTCGGCTCAGATCATGATCTCGGGGTCCTGGAATCGAGTCCGGCGTCGGGCTCACTGCTCAGCGGGGAGCCTGCTTATCTCTCTCCCTCTCTGCCTGCCTCTCTGCCTACTTGTGATCTGTCAAATAAATAAATAAAAACTTTAAAAAAAGATATCTGGATTCTAGTCCTTGGGGTATAACCATTTTTACTTTGGTAAATTATTTAAATGGCATGAGAGTCTCATTTTTAGATAGTTTTATCAACATCTATGCTACTTTTTATACAGTGTTTGGAACTAGAATTTAAACTGAGATAAGATTCTAAGCAGGTAAATGTGAAAAATGTATCTTAAGTGATTCTACGGATAAATTGGGTTAGACGAGTACATTCACTAGTTTCATTCTTGGCCAAATATTTACTAAACACCAACCTTGCACAAAAGCATGGAGCTCATCTCAGCAATGGAAGCAAACACAGGGATTAGAACCTGCTGGAAGTTTGCCTCAGCAAAGGGAGAGAAGGCAGAACTCAGTTCAGAGATCCCTGATTTGTTGCAAAATATCTGGATTGAGTCTTGGCTTTAGCTTATCGGCTAGAAAGTAATTTCCATTCCTTAGTTTTCTCATCTGAAAAATGGGAATAATAAAAAGAATACTTGCCCTGCCCAGTCACACTGAACATCAAACATGTTGATGTCAACTTTTGTGACTGTGTTTTTCTGTTTGCTTATAAATGGATTGATGAGCATTTGGTCTTTCTAGTAACTTAGGGAAAGGGAGATGTTATAAATTGTGAGAAACCTAATTAATTTTAGAGAAAGTAAGAATTGTACCAGAAACCTTAAGCACTAAACAGGCACTAGTGATTCTGTATCATTAAACAGGTGGCAGGAGAGCCTTGGAGAAGAAAGTGTTGTCATTTAAAAGATTTGTGTTATTCCAAGAGGAAGTAGCTGAAAGACTGGCTTCTAAGTGACGGTGCCTCTGGATAAGACCTCTAATTATATTAAGACCCTAAATGATCCATATAAAGTCATATTTGAACTGTCATATAGTCAACAGCATTTTGTGAAACAGAAGGAGAGAGGAGGTATCTGGGAAAAGCTGAAATACGAAGGGCTGGAATAGGACAGATACTGTACCTTGATTAAGTACAACATGGACCAGTGGGCACTGAATACCTCCAATGATGACCATGGCCCTTTACAATGTAGGTTGCTTTGTAGCTCAGAGAACTTGGTAGACAATCTGCAGCAACAAGCAGGACTTGCCAGCGTTCAGAAATTGTTTCTCATGAGAAACTGGTGCTAGGTGGAGTGGGGACAACATGCATCTGTCCAGTTGGACCACCAGTAGCCACTCCTACACCCACAGCTGACACAGATAATTGACTATGCCCCACCTTGATTCATGATCATTGTCAATACAGTGCTTCAAATAGTTACCTCCAAGCAATTGGTGCTGGCCCGTAAGGTCAAAACTCTTTACCATCTTTGTAGAAGTGATTTAGGAGAAATGAAGTGGTGATCACACGAGGCAAGGATTAGGAAAGTGCTAAATCCCATGCAAACTAGTGGCAAGCACTTCTAAAAATAAGCCTCCTGACTATTCCAGTGTAGTCAATGATTATCTAGTACATGCTCTTTGGTCACTCAGATGAGGCAGTGGAGGGATGGGAAGTAAGATGGAAAAAATGGACATTTTCTACTCAAGTATACAGACTGCATATTGCTCTTGTGTATAACTTACAGTCTCCTCCATTTTATGGGTTACTTCTTGTTTTCTTGCCTCTATTTCATTAAGTAGATTAAGCATTTTTAGGGGCATATATGTTCTTTAAAATTCTGTAGGCTTAAGTTAAGGAATTTAACTTGAAGGCAATTTAACACACTGTCTCGATCATAAGCCAAATAGGAGTATATATGGAATATATATAAAACTCACACAAATCTTAAATGTATAAGGAAAGGCTTCAACAAAATCATATACTTGTAGTTGATTGCTTCAGGAGTGTTCCCAGATTCCTAGGGGGACATGCTGATTTTCCTTTGCTCTCAGAAATACATCAGAAAAAATGTTTGGGAAGTATTGTCTAGGTCTGGTGTCAGCAAACTTTCATCCACGAAGGGAAAAATCCATATATTTTTTTTCTACAGAACAGCATCCTTCTTGTTAGCACTTTTAGACTCTTAAGTAGAGGCTGGAAACTGATGGCACACAGAATGGATTTAGCTTGTATAAGTGTGTGTGTCTTCTATGGTTTCGCATGCTTTAAAAACAGTAAAAATCAAATAACCATCTCCATATTGGGATTTTCTTGAAACTCAAACACAACTCTCAGTTATCAGTCCTCAAGAGGAAGTAGAGAGATAAAGCATGGCTTCTGCTACACTAATGGTTCTCTAACTTGAGTGAGCTCAGAATCACTAGAACGCCTTGTTACCACACAGAATGCTCCACCCCACATCAGGTTTCTGATTCAGAAGGTTGAGGACCAAGAATCTGAATTTGAAACAAGTTCTCAGTTGATGCTGCTGCTGCTGCAGCTGGCCTGGATATCCCACTTGAAGAAACACTGCTTTAAAGGACTGAAACACATTAATTTCATTCCATCAGGGAAACAACTAGCAGAACTAAGTACCGGCTTGCCACTTAGGAGAGGACAGGTGGTCTCCATTTTGTCACAGTTTCTACCAGTCCCTAATTCTTATATTGGCCCAGATGGCTCGGTAGGCAATTTAGCTTGTGACCTGTTTTGGAATACAGAAGAAAGTACAAAGAAATGGCATTGACTCTTAGCTGCATGTTTTTGTTAGCATGAAAATGGTACCTGAGAATATAAATGTAAGCTAATGGAATAAAGGCAGAGGTGGTACTGAAACTACACACAGTTAACATTAGAGCTTTGTATGACTGTGATCAGCAGTGGTCCAGCCCACTCAGCATAGTCAAACCAGTAAGGCTACAGTAGAGGGATGCAGCTTGAATGGACTATGATGGGCAGATAAAAATACTGCTCATTGGGATTAAAGGGTACTTACTTCAGTTATTTGTTAAAAATTTGGCATTTAAAGAAATCAAAGGTATCAACGTATTTGTGAAGACCTCAAATACAGCTCATTTGGTAAGTATGCTTCCTTGAAGCATAGATACCTTTGACAGTCACATATAAAATACTTCAGACAATGTGAAATGTGTTAACAGTTAACAAGAGAGCTGTCAAAGTTCAATGCCCCATTCCAGAGAGAATGCCACTTTCCCTCAGGTGGAAAGTGAACAGAAGAAAATAAGATATAACTCCTTCAGCTTAATGCTTATGTCCCCTTCAACAACACCTTCTGCCTGATTTCAGATTCTCTCTAGGAACATTGGGGGAAGGTACTGTTGGAGGAAAGCATAGCCAATCAGTTATCCAGATTCCGTGGATTAGAATTTCACGGGATTTTTTGCTTCTGTGCCCATCTCACCATTACCTGTCATTGGCCTAAGAACATCCTGCCATTTTGCCAACTTTCTAGCCAACCCGCATACCATGGCCAGATTAATTTGTCTAAAGAACAGTTTTGGATCACGTTCCTCCTTCCCACACAAGTCCTCTGTGATATCCACTGCAACTTGGATCAAATAAAATACATTAAGCTAGTAGGCAAGTCCTTCCAAAGCAGGACTTCAAATCATCTAGTTTTAGCTTTCTACTCCTCTCTCCATGTAAGTCCATTTTCTGGAGGCGTACTCTTCAAGCTAGGCTCTGCAAAACATCAGAGAGGCTGATTACTTTGATTACTTTGTCATACAATACCTATCTATTCCTTCTGAAGTCACCTTTAAATGGAAAGATAAGGAAAAAAAAAAAAAAAAAAGGAAAGATAAGGCATTGCAGGAAGGCTCTGCCCACCTGTCTTGGCTTTAAGCAGGGAGCTCTGTTTTTTCACTTTTTTTGTGATTTAGCCTTCCCAACAAAACTATATTTTAAGAAATGTTTGTCCTGCTAAGTAGGGTTGCTTAAGGTAGAGTGGAAAAACAGTCACTGATCCCCTGATGTGCTCTATGCTTTTTAATTCTCCCTGCTTAGGCTTAGGTACTCTCTCTCTCAGGATACCTTCTAACTTCTGCTTATCTCAATCACTACCTTTTGTAAAGAGCCATTTTCCCTCTTGGAAAATATATGTGGTCTCTCCTCAACAACCAAATGAACATGTGTTTCTTTTCTGCCTCATGGCAACTACACAGTATTTCACATATTAAAATTTTGTTTTTCCTATATACAATGGCTCAATTGCTTGTTTCTTCTCCAGATAACAAATGTGAGTATTACTTATGGACAAGAATACATATGGCAGGGGAACATATGCTTTGTCCCTCACATTCCGTAATCAACTTAGTGAGTATTAGTTGAACTGAATTGGAATTCCAAATGTTACAAGTTTCCTAGAGCAACAATTCATTACTGAACTCTAGGCCAAAAGTATTAGTGAGAAAGAAGTTACCTGTAAAGAAGAGAATACAATGTATCCATCAGACCATTGACTGCAAATCAGAATCACTGAAATTAGAGGGCAGAAAATCTATAACATCAGAACCCACTGTTTTTTTTTTTATAGATTTTATTTATTTATTTATTTGACAGAGAGAGATACAGCGAGAGAGGGAACACAGCAGAGGGATTGGGAAAGGGAGAAGCAGGCTTCCCATGGAGCTGGGAGCCCAATGCGGGGCTAGATCCCAGGACCCTGGGTCATGACCTAAGCCGAAGACAGATCCTTAACGACTGAACCACCCAGGTGCCCCAGAACCCACATTTTTCAAATCACAATGCCTAAGTCTTTTCTCTAAAAACAAAAACAAAACAAAACAAACCCTTCCTTTCTTTTTTTTCTGACTCTCTAATGCAGTTTTACTGAGTTTACAAAATGGCAGTAAAAGAAGATGACTAATTCATAATCTTCCAAATACGTTAAGAGAAAGACTCAGTAAAAGCAAAGAGGTAGGCATGCAGAGATGGCTAGCCCATAGAACACAACAGGCTAAATGACATGTGGCAATGAAACGAGATGACACCTGTGTGGCCTGGCCAGACTGTGGGTACTTGAAGGTGGCAGTCATCCCTGGACTACAATATTTACTTGTAGGAGGAAATAAACTTGGATTTGATGAGCCAGATTTTCATATCTACCCTTAAGTAAGGCTTTGTCTTACAAGTACAGGAGCAGAACCAAATTTTGACACTTCATAACACTCTAGTATTCACTATCTCATTTGTTGCCTCTATCAGATTTTGGAAATAAGTTGAATAAAGATTAGTTCCATTGGAGGGACAGGGAAAATGAGACATAGGAAAACATGTGATCTATTCTAGGACCACAGAGAAAACCAGTGGAATTAGACTTAGGATCAAAACGGCACTTTGGCAAAAATTCCTCTTTCCATGCTAGAAGCCATTGCCAAGGCCACTTTCAACTTAACTGAGCCAATAACAAGGTGGGTGCAGGGGTTATCATGACTGACAGCTTTTTTCAGCTCCTTTGCTGAAATGACTACAATGGGAAATATGGCAGGGAACAGCACCCTCTTGTTTGTTTTTGTATGCCACAGTACATGATCCGGTATGGCTCTCAAGAGATGTTCAGAATTTCAGGGAACTCGGTAACCAGTTAAATCTTGAAATATCAAGATATACAGGTCACTCGTATATCAACATTTAAAGATATTTTCTAAGAAACAGCCGCACAAATCATCATTAATACAATTTGTGCTTTTTGTCACAACATAATCAAAATCTGTCTTATTACTTTAGGCTTAGCAATTTATGGGGAGAAAGGAAAAAAATACTCAATGTGGGAACTGAAATGCATTCGTAAGAATGATTAAAAATTTTAAGTAAATGGTAGAAAATGTCAGTTAAACTCTAATTATTTACATTTTTAAAAGGATTCAAGCAGTAATATGACTAACAGAACAAGTTTTCAAGCAATGTCACCAACTCCCACACAAGTCACTAATACACAGCCTTTTCATCAGATTATTAAACAATTCTACACCCTCCTCAATTAAAGATGTGATCAAAATTCAAACAACTGACATTTAAATTCTGAGCCTAAATTAACCCTTAATCAAATCTGCCAAGCAAATACTAGTCTTCATTGTAATCCAAAATGCTTTTTCCCACCTCTTCTCTGTATTTTGCCAATGATGAACTAAAACCAATAACAAGAGCATTTGACCTCGTGGCCTATTAAGACCTTTCCTAAAAAGAAGTATTTATTTTTATTTATACCTCTAAAAACAAAAAAAAGATGTTCACTGTAATGGTCAAGTTCTGCCTAGAGATGCAGTGGATAGAACCAAAGGAAAATTTAATTGTTCTTGAGTTTTTCTTCACTATTTGCTTTGCCACAAAAAGCAGGTTTCTCTTCTTGGCAATACATCTTCAATTGGTTCTCATAGTACCAAGCTGTCATTCTTTAAAGGCTGGCCACAGGAATCGGGATGAGTCTTGAGCTAGACCAATCCTATTACCTCATTCCCTAAGGCACAGTGATGGGCTCAAGAAGAGTCAAATGACACAAACCAGCCAATCAAAAACTTCTAAAATTCAAATCCCTGCAAAAAGGGGCCATTTTCCTCAGGTTTGGAGATTCTGGGGCTGTATAGCAAAGTGCCTTCTGCCCATGTGCAATGTGCTACTGACAAGCTGGTCTGAGAGGATAAACCTAAGACTCAGGGCTAAGAGGCAGAACAAGTGAGCACAGGTGGCATCTGAGTTACCCGACAAAACCAACTTGGAGGGAGCATGCTTGTCTTTCATATAATCTGCTTTTTAAAAAATCAGTAAATCTGTTCATTAAAAAAATATTCCCTAGTGGATACTGAGTTTCTATCCTCTATGATCAAGTGTCTTGACTACTATAAGCGCTTTTCATTCCTTTTTCTACTTAGAGACTTATCCCACCTCCCCTCTCCCATTTAGCAATGTCCTCTTATTAAACCGTTCTAAGGCTCCTCTCAATGTCCTTTGAAAAATAATTGTATACGAGTCTCCCACCCCACTCACTACTTAAAACTGACTCTTAGAAATAGTGGATTCTTACCAATGACTCTTGTATCTCTGTTGTGGTAATACAGCAAAGACAGGGGGCTGGGGAGGGAGGCAGCTTTGAGAGACATTTTCAGAGGAAAATAATATCTGCTAATCACAGTTCTTTATTTGATGTCTAAGTCTCTGTGTGTGTGTGTGTGTGTGTGTGTGTGTGTGTGTGTGTTTAAATTTAATATCCTCACCTAAGGTTTTTTAAGAGTATTTTCCATGACTGGTCAAATATGTACCCCAGTACTTGGAGTTAGACATATCTCTCTGGTCCTAAAGTCTTGCTTTGCCATTTCTATAAGACACAGGCTACTTAAATTATCTAAGAGTCAATTTGCTCATCTGAAAATTGGGGATAATAATACACTTTATAGGTGGTTGACAGGATCAAAGGCAATGCTGTAAGCAAAGTGCCTAATTACAGTTACCACAGTGTCCAGCATATACAAGCACTCAATGTTAATATTTGTTGTTATTATTGATAAAGCAAGGATTGTAAAAAGAACTGTTTGATGAGCTATATATTCATTCAACTTCACTGTAAAGATCCATTCTAAATCATCCACTTATATTAACTGACCAGATCAGGGTTTGTGATTAATAAAGCTACAATGATATCTTAGTATAGTACTCATTTTTCTGAAATTATTTTCATTTATGTTAATCATTTGGTTCATCTCTATAGAGATTGTCATCAATAGATGGCAATATCTATTTTCCAGGAAAGTAAAATGAGGAACACAAAGAATAATAACTTATTAAAACTTAGCATTAAAGAAAACTAACCCCCAAAATTAAATCTGACCATTTGTATAGTGCTAGTATACTTATGCTAATAAGTTGAAGTAGCAAAATTATAACTTAAAACTAATTTGTTCTCTCAGCTTCTAGGAGTTGAGGAAGAGGGCGATGATAATCAGAGGTATGATAGGTAATAAACACATGCTGTATTTGGGAAACGTAGCAGTAAAGTTGTATTTAGAACTCGTGTATTACAGACTGTGGCTGGAAAGTATCCTAGAGATCATCTGTCTAGCACTCTCCTTTTAGGAACAGGGAGAGGTACCTATGGAGGAATTAACCTTTCTTGGTTTGGTTTGGTTTAGTTTGTGGTTAGCAAGTGACTAGACCGCAACTGGAACCCACGACCTTGGTTTTTATACCCACTGCTCTTTTTTCACACAGTGTCATAGAAAGACAGTAGGGGAGGGGGTGTCCTCAATCTCCTTTTGTGATCTTGGCCAAATCACTTAATCTCTCTAAGCCTCAATTTCCTCACATGTAAAGAAGGGATAACTCTCACCCAGAAGCCTGATGACTGAATAAGACCACATATGTGAAAACGATTTGTAAATGAGAAAACACCAAGCAAAGGTGAGAAATCATTATTCGACAGGGAGTGCAAATAGATTTCAACTTGACTGAGGAGCTCTCCCTAATTGGTACTGGCTCTCCAGAATGCTATGTTAGTTAGGGTTCTGAGGATGCGGTGAGACTGGAGGCAAAAGGAGACAAATTGATCTAGGATGTCCATCGTGGGTATCAGGGTGGGTGCTGGAGACACATGTGACAAATAGGTAGGATGCTACCTCTGCATAAATGAGTAGTGGCTATGATGGGAAGAGGAGAGCCCTGAATGAACAGGCAGATGTTTTAAAACCTACTTTTTCACCTCTCTGTTCCCATAATAATTCTACAAAATGGATATACTTTACCAAATCTGTGCATTGCCATGCGACTAAATGAAATAATATATGCAAAAGAGCCCAAGATGCCTTAAAGTAACATCCAGTAGAGGGCGCCTGGGTGGCTCAGTGGGTGAAAGCCTCTGCCTTCGGCTTAGGTCAGGATCCCAGAGTCCTGGGATCAGCCCCACATAGGGCTCTCTGCTCAGCGGGGAGCCTGCTTCCCTTCCTCTCTCTGCCTGCCTCTCTGCTTACTTGTGATCTCTGTCTGTCAAATAAATAAAAAATCTTAAAAAAAAAAAAAGTAACATCCAGTAGAGATGGGTTAATATTATGAT
Source organism: Mellivora capensis (assembly GCA_004024625.1). Classification (NCBI taxonomy): domain Eukaryota; kingdom Metazoa; phylum Chordata; class Mammalia; order Carnivora; family Mustelidae; genus Mellivora; species Mellivora capensis. The sequence continues at coordinate 24,040 of PISX010002265.1, forward strand.
AGAGTTAAAAATCACACATACAAACATGTCTTACTCATAGAAAATACATCCTCTATGTGGATGAACGTGAAAGTTAATTACCCCTCTACAATAGTGGCAAAACAATACAAAACTGATGTTCCTAAGTAAATGTTAGTAAAAATACATTTTACCCACCTTCGATTTCAAGCATTTTGCCTGTCACTTTAAATTGGCTAAATGTTTGACAGATGTTCAATAATTGACATAGCTTATCTTCCTCTCCCAGGCTCTTTTCCTACTCAATCACCAGTATTTCTAGTTGCTATAGCAACTGTAAACATTAATGATTATTCTGACATGCCAAGGGGATTTAAACACATTCTTAAGTTAAAAGTTCCTTCAGGGAGGAAAAAAAGAGTTTATCCATCTCTGGGAAGATGGAAAATATTATATGATTTAAATTCCTTGGTTACTGCATCTATTAGAGCTAAATACACAAATCTCCTTCTATAGTTCCGCATAGGTAATGATTTTTTTTTTTCTCCTCCCTGACCAACAAAAGGAGGTGTGGGGAATTGAGAAACTCAGCTTTCTCTGATGAAAGGGAAAAATAATTTATCTAGATAAATGATAAATAACAGAAGCTGGTGAGGAGTTTTGAAAGAAGGAAACCGCCTGAAGTTTCGTGATAGAGCACACTGTTTCACAAGGATCTGGGTGCAAGTTTAAGTACCTCCACTTAAAGCCTTAGTGGTTTCAAGAGTAAAACTGGAATGATGATATCTATCCTAACCACACATGTCACCCTAAACTGTAAAATGTACAAAATACATGGGGTCATTACTGTGTTTTGTGAGAAAGTAAACAATAGTCTGTCCTTTGGAAGAAACTGAAAATAAACAGAAAGATAGGCACATATACAACATTTATTTCAAGCTGGGGGCCCATGAGCCAGATGTTCTCTTTCCCATGCTTACTATATAAAAATTTTTTCAATGACTGCCAACATTCAAAAATTGAAAGATTTCCCATAGAATTCTACATTTAAGTCTTCTCATGAAAAACCGCAAGACCAAGCAAAGTTGACCCTCTGTTTCTTCAAGGCAGTTACTGGCCTGAGATGCGCAATGGCTCATCTATTTGAAGGGGTCATGAGGAACTCCATACCCACATTATCTTTTTTAAAAAATTTAATTTAATTTTTTTGGTGTTCCAAGATTCATTGTTTATGCACCACACCCAGTGCTCCATGCAATACGTGCCCTCCCTAATACTCACCACCAGGCTCACCCAACCCCCCATCCCTCTTCTCTCCAAAACCCTCAGTTTGCTTCTCAGAGTCCACAGTCTCTCATGGTTTGTCTCCCCCTCCGATTTCCCCCAATTCACTTTTCCTTTCCTTCTCCTAATGTCCTCCATGTTATTCCTTATGCTCCACAAGTAAGTGAAACCATATGATAATTGACTCTCTGTGCTTATTTCACTCAGCATAATCTCCTCCAGTTCCATTTATGCTGATACAAAAGTTGAGTATTCTTCCTTTCTGATTATATACATGGACCACATCTTTATCCATTCCTCTGCTGAGGGACATCTTGGCTCTTTCCACAGTTTGGCGATTGTGGCCATTGCTGCTATGAACATTGGGGTACAGATGGACCTTCTTTTCACTACATTATCTTTGTTACCCACATTATCTTAATCATTTACATTCTTACCTGCCTGGCTCTTTTCAAACCGAGTGAACCCCGTTCATACATGCACTTGTAAAGCAAATCTTCCAGATTTTCACCAATCCCCACCATTCTGTACTCCTTGCTCTTCTTGTACAAAGCAGGAGGCAGCTAGCATCTGTGCCTTCACCTTGTGGAGGAGCACAGGATAACTGCATCTTTCCCCTCTGGTCACTGCATAACTCCTGAGGTCCAGTGACTGACTAGGGCAAGCATTAATGGAAAATGGGAGGCCAAAAGAGGCCATCAAAATCTTATCTTTCTCTATGTGTACACTTTCTCCCCCTTTAAAAAATTATATTGTCGCAAGATATACAAAAAATTTACCATTTGAGTGTTTACAGCTCAGGTGGCATTAGTACATTCAAATTGTTGTACAATTGTCACCCGGAACTTTTCATCACCCCAAACCATGACTCTATATCCATCAGGTCTAGATTTGAATCGCTCAATCAACAAATATTTCTATGTACCTATAATGTGCCAGGCATTCTCCTAGACACTACGGAGCAGAATATAGGCAGTAGGGATACAGTTCTAGGGGAATTAGGTTTCCTGAATCCTGCTCACTTTTCCAAGACAATATATCTTATGATTAGTGGTATATACCTCTCCTCTCCTGAAATAACTCTTTGGGGATGCGATCCTGGACTGCAAGTATCCCTTAGTATGTAGAAGATGATAACTGGACATTGCTTGTTTTTGGTGTTTAGCTTACCCACACCTTGTAAACTCATCCCCATTTTTCAGCAGGCATCATTTCTAATCCACTCTCAGTAGATGCTATTATATGAATCGGGCTCCTCATTCTGGCTCCAGGAATGAGCATATGTTCTATGTCTACCTGATTAAAATTCCGTCCAGCACCACCCCATAACCTCCAGTCACCATAATTAGTTTAGGGGTGGGCATATGACTCAAGCTGGCACATGAAGTCAATTTTGAAACTTATGCTAAAATTATTGGGAATGAGCCATGCTCTTTTTGCTGGGGTTATCATACAGCAAGAGCCAGCCTGAGGAAACTAGAGCCAAAAGACAGATAGACAGATTCCTAAAACTATCACTTGAGAACTAAAACCTATCTGCATTGAAAGGGAATTTTATGCCAATAAATCCTCATTTTTGTTTAAGCTTATTTGAATTGGATTTTGACACTTGCAACCAAACAGATCTTGGTAAGAGAACAATTAGACAATAGAAATAATATTGGAGAGTGTTATATCATCTTAACAAGTAACCAACGGCCAATTGTATGATGACTCCTGGAAATCTGTCAGAGTTGTTCTAGTAGTCAAGTTGGCCCTATAAGAGTACGGAGATGGGGAGGTCAGGCCATTGTTATTTTCTAGGGGTGTTTCTGTAGCTGATCTCTTCTGATGGATGACAGTGAAGGTTCAGGACAGAGGGTAAGGATGGAGTGAAGGAAAGTCCTTCTCAGTGAAGGTTCCGAGCACAAGCATTCAATGTTCATCTGTAATTTGCTAGGTGGCCAGGTGCTGGCACACTCTGTTTGTACAAGACAGACACAAATGACAGAAAATCACACATGGATTGGTTATTCTGCAAAGGAGGGCATGTGGCACAAAATTATTTTCAGCCAGCTTCACAAACACAAACATACCAACATTAGCTATAACGGACAAGAGGCATATAATTTTAGCATTCCCGCCACCCTGTAGATTGCAAATTGCTAGGTCAACATGGATTAGCTGACTCTCTCTTATGATGCCTGACCCTAGCTGTACTTTTTTCAGCTTGTGGCAGGAGTTTGAATTTTTTTTGCTCTCCATGAGCTTCTTAACTAAGACCTGTTGAGCAAGGGGTGATCTCAGTCTTCAGTAGATCTCGGCTTGTGGATAACTGCATGTAGACAGGCCTTAATGACCTCAAAGGTTATAGTTCAAGGTCACAGTTCAGCTATCAGAAAAAACTGCCAAGTCTAGCCCTTGGAACTTTTCCCTTTTCCTTCCTGAATATGATAAAAAGATGAGAATAATAAGGGTGTAATAAAAGGACTCAGACCAGAGAACTATGGTCAACAAGCTGAGAGTATATAACAACAGGACTGATTATAAGAAAAAAAAAATGTACCCACTCTATACAGCTTAAAACACATAAGCATGAAATACTGGTTTAACTGAATTTAAAGAGGCATTCTATGCTAAAGCCACGGGGACAAATACATTGGGGAAATAACAAGTTGAAAAAAAATTGGGTACCTTTCTTCACTACAGTACTTCTCCAAATCCTTGAGCTGTAAAATCTCCAAGAGGAGAATTTCATATACAGCATTTCCCAAATCAAGGAACTGTCCCACACACCCTTAAAGTATGAGAGTTGGTTACTGGAAATGTAAAAATGGCATTTCTATTACCATAATGTCATAACGATTCAGAAGCCATTAATTAAAATACATAATTAGCTCAGCAGCCTTTAGTTGGTATTTATTTTGAAAAATCTGTTATAAAAGATCTAAATGAGAAGTGTAAGAGGAGAGGTTTGAAGCAGCATTCAAGTAGAAGAACTCAGAGCAGATACCATGAGGAAGGCAGATCTTAATTCTTAACATGTCATCTCTAAGTCATTTACTCTCCTTAAGCCTCATGCATAAAATAGGACTAATAATTTACTTTTCTCAAAGGGCTTTTCTCAATATATCACCTACTTTGGTATTGTCAACATGTCTGTAATGGGAATGTAATTCCTAGTTTTGAAAGGGGTTCTCAAGTAATGTAAAAACTCTCTTGTCCTATACTCGTGGAACCTAGTTAGTTGATTAGTTTAAAAAGTTACTAAAAGTGGGAAATCATGAAAAAAATGCCACATTTACATCATAAACATTTAATGCAATTAAATTATCTGATATTATTTATGTATTTAAGCACTTTAAATATTTCTATATATTTATTACTCATTAATAAATTCTTATTTAGATAATTAAAGTATTATTTGTCAATCTTTTGATATAGGAACAATGTACCCCTTTGTCTTCTTGTTTCTTATCTTATTTATTTATTTATTTATTTATTTATTTTTCTTAGCTGACTGTTGGCTGGGGTTGATGTTATCATTTTTACCTAAACTACACCCATCATTCCTGGGACTTGGTTTGGTTAAAATAAGACATGTGAAACTACAGGAATATAGAATCCTACTAGAGTTTAATGACCCTCCCCCGCCAACTTTCATAATTATCTTGCCCACAGCATCTTTATTTTTCACTGACTTGCCTTTATTGAGTCTTTCCCAAAGGATTCCAAGTAGTTTTTGTAGAAATGACAATTCTTTCCTTTTTATTACATTTCATTAGTTTATGTAATATTTAAACTAAATAAGTACAACTGGCCTAAATAGGCTTAGGAACAAAAACAACTGATTCTTGACAAGTATACAACTTCATAGGGAGGAACAAAAGGGTATAGGTTCACTTGATTGTAGCGCACCCAGCGATGAGCCTACAGCTTGCCACAGGCAATTGGCATTGTTCATTACAGAAGGAATGGAGAGAATCTCTTTATTCAGAAAGTTCGGTAAGCGGAGGTGGGTTGACAGAGCCTCTATAGTGCTTTAAAAGAAGCCATAGTCTGTTTTATTTGCCCTGTAAGCAGACTCTGGCTTATTAGACCATGTAATTATATCTTAGTCTCTGTATAGGCTTCCTATAGAAGCACTACAGGTTAACTTCTAACTGGTTGGTTCCAGTAGGAGAGACTGATGGTGGGACCTGATGGGCAGATGACAGACCCATGACTAATGAATATGGAGAAGGTATCTCAATTGTGAAATACAGATGATTGTCCAGTCCGAATACAACAGCGCATTTCAACCTTTCCACTGATGTACCTGAATAGTGGGATATAACACGCACTCTGAAGAGGCGGGAGACAGATCCTGAAGAAGTCTACTGCAAGCCAGGGGTTTATATTACATATTTATTCTACTTCCAAATTCCACTGGCTAATACACCTACGGTGATTTTAATACAAAATGGTTTTTTTTTAAGATTTTATTTATTTATTTAACAGAGAGAGAGATCACAAGCAGGCAGAGAGGCAGGCAGAGAGAGAGGGGGGTAAGCCGACTCCCTGCTAAGCAGATAGCCCGATGTGCGGCTCCATCCCAGGACCCTGAGATCATGACCTGAGCCAAAAGCAGAGGCTTAACCCACTGAGCCACCCAGGCGCCCCTTAATACAAAGTGTTTTAAAATATGACCATGAAATTCCTCAAATCTGTTAATAAATACAGTTCTTGGAAAGGAGAGTATACTACATGGTGCCAAACATAATTAAAGGGGGAAAAAAAAGGCAATGAAAGAGATGGTACTATTTTAGAAATATCAGGGAAGGAGTGAAAATGACCAGAGCTTTAATATGAAAGGGTACAAGCCATGAAGGTATCTGGGAAATGGGAATTTAAAGGCAAGGGAAAAGCTATCACAAAGGCCCCACTGTAGGGAGGGACATGTTCAGCGTCTTTGAGAAACAGATAATATTGGTGGAATATCATGAGGGGGTGATGATGATGGAGATTTACCAGGGATAAAAGCTAGTGGAGGCTATTAGCCCCCTAACGGGGGCTTTAGGTTTTTTTTCCTGGATCAGATATGAAAGACTTTGGACAGTTTTATTATTTTATTTTTATTTTAAAGATTTTATTTATTTGACAGAAAGAGACACAGTGAGAGAGGGAACACAAGCAGGGGGAGTGGGAGAGGGAGAAGCAGGCTCCCTGCTGAGCAGGGAGCCCAATGCTAGGCTTGATCCCAGGACCCTGGGATCATGACCTGAGCCAAAGGCAGACGCTTAACAACTGAGCCACCTGGACAGTTTTAAGCAAGGAAGAAACATGAGCTGATTTATATCTCAAAATCACTATTTTTCTATGATATGGAAAGGGGTAGAAATTGAACCAGGGACAATGGTTAGGAGGTTGTTATGAAATCCAAGGTAGATACAATGGGAGCTTGAATGAGGGTGGCAGTTGTAGAAGTAGGGAGAAGTGGTTAGAAACAGGGTATATTTTGAAGGTACAGTGGAAAGGACTTGTAAATAAATTGGATAGTGGTGGAAGAAAAAGAAAGAAATTAAGGGTTATGTCCTAAAGTTCAGTCTTGAGCCATTGCATAAATAAAGCTGTCCTTTCCTATGATTGGAAAAACACTTAGGAGGATCAGAGTTAGTAAGAAGATCAAAGCTCAGTTGTGGTCATATTATCTTTGAGATAACTATTAGGCAACCAAGCAAGATGATGATCAGACAATGGTTACACGAGTCTAGGATTTAGGAAGGCGGGGTGGTGAAGAGAGACATTTGGGAAATATCAATATAAAATTGGTATTTAAAGCCATGGGTTATATGACATCATTAGAGAGTATGTATATATGTATATATAAAGAAAAAGGTCTGGGGCTGTGGAGGCCAAGAAGATTAAGGCCCTCGCACTTCAAGTTTAGCTGATGTGGGAAACAGAGGCAGAAGAGAATCATTAAAATTCCTTAACTACTGACAAGCCCTTGAAACAGAGTGGCTCTCCCTTGGAGACTTAACTGCCCTCACCTTGAGGTTTTGCTAAGGACAATCCTAGCCTGACCGACCCCCTGCTCCAACAGGTCTGACCAGGATCCCGTAAGTCTACTTTAGGAAACTTTATCTCTAAACTGCCAAGATAGTGTCGAGAATCATTCTCAAGTATATGGCCCACTGATATACATCTAAAGGATCTCACGAGAAGATTTTTATTATTGGTAATAAATAACCTTTTTCCCAACACTAGCTAGCCCCTCAAGGTCCTGGAGACTTTGCTTCCAAAAATCCTTGGAGACTTACATCATCCATAATCCCCTTTGTCCTCACCCACCGCCGAGTCCACCCCTACTCTGCCTTTAAAAACTCTGACTGTAATCTGGTTCGGGGACCAAGTCCCTACTCCGCTGTGTCGGGTATACTTGGGCCCAAGCTTAAGCTTGTCAAATAAACCCTCATGTGATTGCATCAGTGCCTGGCTCCTTGGTGGTCTCTTGGACGCGAAAACTCGAAAACTCGGGCATAACATGGTGTGAGCCTGAGCCCGAGGGTACTTAAAATTCACTTTAAGAAGATGGGAAGAAGATAGGAAAATGAGACACCAGGCAAGGAGACTGAAATGGGAAGCCAGTGAAGTGAGTAAAGGGGTATCAAAGTCAAGGGAAGAAAGTATTCCAAGTTTAGAGTGATCAACTATATCCAAATGCTGTTGACTGGTTGAATAAAATGAAAACTGGGAATTTACCACTGGCAGTAATACCAATGGAATCACACGTGAGGCTATTTAAGTGCAATTGTGGGGAAGAGTCCCAATGCACTAAATGTAAGAGTCAATGAAACAGAAGGTATAGAGGTAACTCCTGGGGCAGTTTTTGCTATAAAGGGGAGCACAGAAATTGGGTATGGGGCTCAAGGGACTTCCTATTTTATTTAACACAGAAGATGTTGCTGCATGTTTGAATGCTGATGGGGGGGATGCAGCAGGGAAGGAGAATTTAACTAATGCAGGGAAAAGGAGAAAAAAAAAATGGCTGGAGCCAAGTCTTGAATGGGTGAGAAGTGATAGGGTCCAGGGCACCAGTGTATGGAGTTGACCTTAGAGGCCCAAAGAGACTTTGTAGTTGTGTTAGGGGAGGGAGCAGAAAGCATCCATTGCTACAGCCACTATCCAAGACCAAACACTAATGTCTCTTGGTCAGACTATTAAAACTACCACATTCTTGGTCCCTCTTCACACACTCCTGCCCTGCTGCAAGCCATTTCCCACGTCTTCAAAAGAGTTATATTTTCAAACTATGAGCGTAATTACCTAAAACCTAATGGCTTTCCATTATCCTTGTGTCAAAGAACATAATCCTTAAGACAGCTTCAACAATGCACAGTGAGAATATTTTAAATGTTGAATGAAGGCTCAGTATTTTCTCTTAACTAATGTATTCTGGAAAACAATGCGGGGGGGTGGTTCTGTATTTTTTATAAGCTTCAACTGGATAGAAATGGTTCTTCTGTTTTTACATCATATATTTCAATGTGACCTAGTTAATCCTTTAATAGCTAGCTTTCGACACCTTTGATCAGCTTTTTACTGTGATATAAAAGATTAGATCCTATTCCTAAGAGTAAATCTCCTGTGGAACATTTCCTTGGTGAAATGTTTAATATTGTGGTCAATGGAGGAAAATGAAATTCCTACAAATGCCTGTGTTATCATGAACGAGAACATTTCCAATAACTGTGCTTTCAACCTATTCCCTTCTGTTCCTAATGGATATACCTTTCCTATATAACAAAGAGCCTCTGACGTCCCCCACCCCTCCAAATGAAAAGATTTCTTCAGGAAGGATTGAGTAAATAACCAAATCCTTAGGCTGCTGGCCAGATACAGACTTGATGTTGGAGCCAAGTTGGGAATGGATAAATTCCTTTATTCAATGCTGTTTACAGAACAGAATTACTGATTTGGTCCCCATAAGACTGATGAAATTGTAGCAGAAAAATAAAAACAAAAATAATCCTAATCCTCTTTCATTTGTAAATTAATTCTCTACCACAGTGCATTTTCGTGGTGATGATGGCTGAATAAGCAAAATAAAGAGATCTGAATGAACGCAGGATAGAAAAGCATAACATGAAGCAGTTTGAACTGGGATTGTATCAGCTTTGATGATACAATCTCTGCACGGTATTAATATATCAGGCATCTGAAAAACCAGTCTAAAAGCCAAAATTCACCCAGGTACTGCTTTTTTGACCCAATTTCTCTGGGCAATGCAAACAAAAGCAGGTATGTTGGTCTAAATTCCATGAGAGTTAGCATCATTTTTCTGAGCATCTTTGTTGGGAAATCTTCTCCAACAATGGGCATCTAGGCTTGAAAGACCCCTGAGTGTTTTATTCTGTTTGGATTTTCACATGATAAAGAAAAGTAGAAAGGGAAGGGAAGAGGAACTTCCCTGGCATTGAGCATATGAATAGGAAGCATCACATTTTGTCAATTAGAAAATAGTAACAGCATCATAGAAACAGCTTTTCACCAACTTTAGGCAAGCTTTTATTCTACTACTTTAGCTATGATGTAGATCACACTGACAATTGCTAGAATCCCAGGACCCAGGTCTTCTGTTTCCTGGTTCCTTACTCTCACTTAAGTATTCTCACTTAAAAATCGGGAGACTTAACAGTTAAAATATCTGGACTTCAGGGCACCTGGGTGGCTCAGTGGGTTAAGCCTCTGCCTTCAGCTCAGGTCATGATCCCAGGGTCCTGGGATCAAGCCTCACATCGAGCTCTCTGCTCAGTGGAGAGCCTGCTTCCTCCTCTCTCTCTGCCTGCCTCTCTGCCTACTTGTGATCTCTCTGTCAAATAAATAAATAAAGAAAATATTTAAAAAAATATCTGGACTTTTAGCTTTTCTAAAACAAGAAAAAGGATGAGAAGGAGGAAGAGAAAATGAAAAGAAAAAGATCTGAGCTCATACTCCTACACGTTAACAGTGTGTAAAGTGTTAAAATCCTATTTTCTTTATAAACAAACTTATATTAGGTTAAATTCCTGGCTTTGGTTCCCCAGAAATGTGATAAAGGTAAGATGTCAGCCAGGTGACCAGGCAACAGTGTTATAGTAAAAATAACCCAGGATTGGCACCCTGTATCAGGCTGAGAGGAATGCAAATGGACTATATACATCTGGTGGACAGTCATTGTGTTAGGCTTCCCTAAATGCGGTGACTATCATCACTGGACCCCCTCATGGGGACTTTGGAAGCTATGCCTATAGAAATGTTCCAAGATATTTTTGCTTCTTTTTAAGACATCAATCTTCTGGGTCACCTGGATGGCTCAGTTGGTTAAGCATCAACTCTTGATTTCAGCTCAAGTCATGACCTCAGGGTCCTAAGATTAAGCCCTGAATCAGCCTCCATGGTCGGGGGTGAGGGGGGGGATCTGCTTGGGATTCTCTCTCCCACTCCTATGAGTATGTGTATGTGTGCGTTCACTTCCTCTCTCTCAAATAAATCAGTAAATCTAAAATTAAAAAGAAAATATGGACCTTCTAAGTTAGAAGTCTCGAGGCTTGCTACATGAGTTTCAATACTTTGCTCTTAAAACATGACTGTGGGGACAAGAAAAAGTCCCTGAATTGATGTTTGGACTGCTCCCAGATGGGAACATTGAAGAGAAGGTCCCTGGTCTTTCGGCATGCACTCTATCCTGTCCTTATGTGAGCCAGAGGCCAAGTGTGTTCCACGGTGATCAGGTCTGTTTGACTGCCTAATTGACCCTAAGAATCCCACCAGGATGCACCTGCACCTTTTGGATGAGATACATGGTCTCTAGTTCACCAGAGCCTTCACCATTCCTTATTATCTCACACCTGGCTTTTTCAGGGTAGTTTTCAAAACTTTTAGAATGCTTTTCCAGATTCTGGATAAGGTAATTCATTGTTACAGTAACTTGACAAGCAACCTGTCAAGCAAGGAAAGTACTGAGCATCTCAATATGGATGAGATTTAGAGAAATAAATATCATTCACCTACTGGGGTCTAACATGTTTCTGTTTTGGTCACTTGTTTGTTCTTCCTTTTGTATTTTGGACAAAAGCAAAAACCTGCCATTCTGGCCCAGTGGGCTTCTAATTTTCTTTTTTCTGCCCCCAGTTTTTTATCTGCTTCTGAGGTAAATTAACAAACAATCCAGCCCAAATCTTCAAGGCCATTTTTATTCAATTCAGAGAATTCTTTCTCAACTATTAATTGGAAAACAGGTCTTAACGTACTTAGTCATCACATCTTAGGACGATTCCTTTGCAGATGTGGAAAGAAATAATGTTTTCAAATTAATTGGGCTCCATCTCTAAGGATTCAACATAACAATTAGAAATGTATCTCTTAAATAAAAAATTAGGATGTGTGTGTCAGTGTGGATGTAATTAAAAGAAAGAAAGAAAGAAAGAAAGAAAGAAAGAAAGAAAGAAAGAAAGAAAGAAAGGAAGGAAGGAAGGAGGGAGAAAAACTGGTTACAGGCTGTCACCAAGCTAGAGGAAGGAGGCCATTAGCACGATATTCATCATTCAGTAGTCCCAGGAACTTCATTTGAGAGAACAATCTACCTGCGTTAGTTTTTATGAACCCCCTATGAGTTACAGATGCCAGATGTCTTTTCTCTGGCTATCTCTCTGATGACAGGCATAGTGGAACATAAAAGGAAAAGCAGTTGGTGTTGGGGAGGAATCTCACAGCTTACGGCGGGACAGTCCATTATTAATGGAGAAAGTCACAGGATAGTTAATGTATGGATGTCAGACTTTCCAACTTTCATTGAGTCCCCTTGGGAAGTGGTGCTGACAGATGTGTTGAAGGCAGAACTGCAAGCAGAGCTGATAGTCAGCAGGGGATCATTAGTCTGCTTGAAGAGCTGGGGCTCCTGGGTGATTAAGAGGTAACAGCTTACAAGAGCCATGCATAAATTACACATCCCAGGGTCAACACCCCGAATTCTTCATGGTTTTTTTTTAAAGGCATAGGATATGAATGGCAACTATATTCGATCAGTCAACAGAAACTCTGAAAACTTTGCTATTTCTTATACTCAGTGTATATAAAAGCAAACAGACTCTTCAATTAATTAATTCTGGATTGTTTCCCAGGTTCTATTGGAAAAGGGATATGATGGGGCTGAACGTAAAAGGGTATCAAGAGGAGCCTGTTCACATACTTGTAACTCATTTTAAAGATACCTGTACACAACAGAGATGTGCATTTTTAAAACTAGGATTATGGAGGATTAATTTCAATTCTCCCAGTTCTTTTAATGAGCCCATTCATTCTCATTCTGAAAACTTCAGTGTGGCCATGTGAAAGCTTCTGTACTTTAAGCTTTATGGATCTACCCTGACATTAAAACAGAGGACACGTGTGGCTTAACAGGGAAGCCCCTTACATGTGGTTTGTTGAACGGAGATGCTCATTGTCAGAACACTGGCATATTCTGTGTTACTCTAACATACTTAGCCCTGAACCTGTGAATTTAATTCAGACTTGATTCCTAATTGTTTATGAGCTGTCTGGAATGCTGGTCTATTACAAGGTAACTTAAGTTAATTGCATTTTTTGCTATTAGAGATTGCTGCTGGGTACATGGGATTTTGTTGAAAACAAAAGGAGAAGGTGTACCAGTGGAAGCAAATCTGGAATGGTATTTGCTACCAAATAAAACATGACCTGTTTCAGATCACAGCCACTTTCAGGCTTTGGACCACTGACTTTCCCCATCCCTTCCCTGTATTTCAGTGGTTGATTTTTTGTAACAAATGCCACATTTCCCCAGCTGAGAGAAGTATGGAAATGAAAATAGAAGCTATGTCAACTTGAATTTAAAGTTTCCTAACCTGAAAATGAACTAGTCCTCTTAGCATAATGTACTCCCCTGCAAGCAATTTTCTTAACTAGGCTACAGTGCCATTTGAGAATGGGGTGTTTATATGTATATTTTCTTCATTCCCTGCAGAAAGTCATCATCTGAGCATTGCCGAGTGCAGATTTAATGCACATCACTGCACACTTGCCCCAGTAACACGGCGAGGGCCTGCCACTAGAGACTCAGAACAGCTCTAGGCAGGAGCAAATCGGATTATTGCCAATCCAGGCATTTTTAGTGATATGCATCTCACAAAGCAGGGTAGTAAGGGCAGCTATTTTAACTTGAATATCTAGATCGATTTTCACATGGAGAATAAGTAATAAAATAGCTATATGATTGGCAAGATACCCATATGTTCATGCATTGTAGAAACTCCTCCAGATGATGCAAACATCTTACTCCCATAAAGTATGGTAGAAAAATTATTTTTGTTTTTGTTTTTTTTTTGGAGAAAGATAATTAACAATGGAGAACAATATAAAATCTAGGCTAGAACCAACTTTTATGGCTCAGAGCAGTTGGGAAAAATGATTCTTGACAACTTTCAATTCTTCCCATGATAAATGGTCTATTTAGATTTTCTATATTTTCTTGATTCAGTTTTGTTATCAATATGATCTCAGTAGATTTTTCACTTCATCTAGATGTTCAAATGATCACAGGATTGTGAACAGTCTGCTCTTAGGATTTTAAATCTTGTATACAAAATTGTATGCTCCTTTTAATTTCCAATTTTGTGTATTTGTATTTTTCTTTTTTTTTTTTTATGATTAGAATTGGGGAGAAATACACTTGTTTTTTTTCCTTCTCAAAACTTCTCTTGGATGTCTCATGTGTACTGTGTCTATTTTCCAATTTACTAATTTTGACCTTTATCTTCTTCCTTCTATTTCCCTTAAGTTTTTCTATGTCCTTTTTAACCTTCATGAGGTGACTACTTAGTTTATTGATTTAGATTTCCAGAATTTCTTAATAATAAATTTCAAGTTACTAATTTGCTTCTGAGTACACTTTTTATAAACTTCATCAGTGTGGATGCATTTGTTCTCATTTCTCCAAATTCTGAAATACCCATAAACTATGGTTTTTCTTTGTGCTTCGACCCAGTAGATAGTAGAAAAATGACTTGAAATTTGCATGGATTGATTTTTTTAAATGTGATTATTATGTTGTATAAAATTTTCTATAGCTAATTTCTAGTTTAACTGTGTAATGGCAGAAAGTATTGGGCCTGATGAGTATAATTTGAAATTTTTTTTCTTGGCTTATTATGTAGCCAGTTATAAGAAGCATTACATGGGCACTTGAAAGGAAAGTATGTAAGTATACAGAAGCTCTCTCTTATGGGAAGTTTCACTTTCCATGGTTTCAGTTACATGTGGTCAGCTGTGGTCCAGAAGGAGATGATCTGCCTTCTGACATATGGTCGGAAGATTAATAGTAGATTAACATTATGTCACACTGCCTATGTCATTCACATCACTTCATGTCATCATAGACATTTTATCATTTACATCATCAGAAGAAGGGTTAGAACAGTACCATAAGATATTTTGAGAGAGACTACATTCACTTAACATTTATTACAGTATATGGTTATAATTATAATATTTTATTATTTGTTATTGTTGTTAAACTCTCACTATGCTTAAATGATAAATTAAACTTTATCACAGGTATATACGTATAGGAAAAAAATAATATATATAGGGTTCCTATCTATATTTCCTAATAGGACCACAATTTCAGGCATCCGCTGGGGGGTCTTAGAACATATTTCCTATTGGTAATGGAAGACTAGTATATATTTTTAATTATTACATTATTCGGTTTTTTGTATCCTTATTTCTACTTACTTGGTCTGTCAAATTAAATTTAAAAATTTGCTTTAATAATTCCTTCTTGTGTTTCCAAATATTTAGCATTATAAATCTTGACACTATGTTTTATGGTGTTCAAAATAATATAATTGGAATGTCTTCATTAGGGTTTGTGTATCTTAATAATAAAAAGTATCTTTTCCCAACTTAATGTTTTTGCATGCAAGTAATACTTGGTCCTAAGCTAGAAAACTTACTATCTTTTCTTTCTTTTTTTTTTTTTAAGATTTTATTTATTTATTTGACAGAGAGATAGAGAGCACAAGTAGGCAGAGCGGCAGGCAGAGGGAGAAGGAGAAGCAGGCTCCTTGCTGAGCAGAGACCCCGATGTGGGACTTGATCCCAGGACCCTGGGATCATGACCAGAGCCCAAGGCAGCCGCTCAACTGACTGAGCCACCCAGGCGCCCCACTATCTTTTCTTTTTAAAGACTATTTTGTTAGAATAGATATTTTATTTTGAAATAAATGCCATCAAGTTCTGGTTAGATCAAATTTTTAACTGGATCTGATGCTCTTATGTTCATATGAAAGTTTTATCTCTTTGTATTTTCTGTCATATACTATATACTCTTGTATCTGTCATCTTTATGTGAATTTTTTATTCATGCTGTTCTGCTCTTCTTTACCTTTGGTCTTTGGATGAACAGATTACAGTTTATTTAACTGTCTCCAGCAACTTGGAAGATACACGTTTTGATTTTATATCTACCTTGATCTATATTTCCTCTAATTATTAGAATAAAGAATAACATAAAAACTTCTGATTCCCTCTCAATGAAAGGAAAGTACAACATGTTTTTACTATTGAAAGGATGACGTGCTGGCATGAAATGTGTAGTAAATAAAATAGTATGTATGCGCTGATAAAATATCTTTATTAATTACATTGATTATGTATAGACTGGATCTTTATTCCCAAATTTCCACATTTGTGAAGCTTTCTAATCATTATACGTTCCTTTTTGCATTCCTTAAAAAAGCTTATCTAGTTAGTCATGCTTATTGCTAATGCAATTTTCTACAATGTTCATTTGACTTTTTATTGCATCTGCATTGCAGGTTTTAATTCACTCATTTCTCATCTTTGTTAACTCTTTTTAAATGCCAGTCTGTATCAGAGCCAGATCCCTTTTGACATTAGCATCTCTGTTTCATAGAATGCATGCTTTCTTTGTCTTGACTGAAAGCACAACAGAGCTGCATCTTTGTTATGTTTTGTTTTACATCCTCAGAGCATGGCTGACTCTTCCTTCCTCTTGCCCCCACTCTTTATCACGGAGTATTTTCTTAGGTCACCGTGATGGAGTAGATTTTTTTTTTAAAGATTTTATTTATTTATTTGACAGAGAGAGAGAGATCACAAGTAGGCAGAGAGGCAGGCAGAGAGAGAGAGGAGGAAGCAGACTCCCCGCTGAGCAGAGCACCTGATGCGGGGCTCGATCCCAGGACGCTGGGACCATGACCTTTAACCCACTAAGCCACCCAGGCACCCTGATGGAGTAGATTTTTAATTTAACTCTATTTATTAACATTGGTTGTGATTTTATCCAGGTCTTAGATTCACCAACCAAAAATAGGTGCATCCCTTCATTCACTCAAATTGACCACAGAGGGTCGCAGAATCCCCACCTCAAATCTTAACTCTTAAAGCAATTTGATAGCCATGTTTTCTTTCTAAATTACTGGTGTCTGTCTATCATCAATTTACTAAGATTCTGAGGAACTAAGACAGCGCTTTCTATTGCTTCAGTTATCACCTTCACGATGAACTGGTATAAACCCTTTCCTCTTTCCACACACAATATGCCATGGTAGCTTCTTTATAAAGCATTAGTTAGAACTGAACTGTTGATTACTGATGATTCTGGGGAGAGGGAGACGATGTACTGTGTGTGTGTGTGTGTGTGTATGTGCGTGTTATTAAGTATGGTAGGTTATTTCCTCTGGATATCTTATAAAAAAATGTTTTCTCGCATCTTTTGGAATTATTTTTGGTCTTAACTGTTTTTTATCATTTCTATAGGGAAGAGGCTTGTGACCAGTACTAATCTTGAGTACAGTTTTTTCTTTTTCTGTCCACAGGTAAATTAATGTCTGCTCTTAAATGTCATTTATCTACTCACACTTTCTTAGGGAGAAAAAAAATCAGATGTCAGTTTTAGCAGATGTTGCATGTAAATTGTTAGCAAGTAATGACTACAACTCAGATGATTAAGAATTTTGTAACAGAAAGCTCTGCTATGTTTTAATTTTTATATACAATTATGATGATTAGCACATTGTAAGAATATAAACCTTTGCTTTTTAAAGTTTATTTTTACTATTTCTTTATCACTGTTTATGGTATCAGAATTGGTTTCATAATGTAAATACTATATATTGAACAAATTAAATGTCAAATTTTTTATTACCATAGTTCATGTTGATAGTGGGGCTTTCAGGTGTTTAGAGATTTTTTTGGTTAACATTCAATGCAAAAGTACTAGATGGTGTATAACTTTAGAGTTGAATTTTAAGGGATTCCTTAATATGTATTCTATCTTTTTATCTGAAGTAATAAATAAACTATGATCTTGAAAGTGAAAAAAAAAGTTTTCTCATAATAAGGGGATAGACAACAGACTTTTTAGTTAGATGTCCAGACTGAAATATATTTGATAAGGAAATACAACATGGCTATTGTTGGAAGCCTTTAAAGATATCCTTCCCATATTCCTTGTTGTTAATTTAGTTGTTTAGTCATGAGTCTCTACTCTAGTCTTAATGTTGTGTCTCCCCAAAATTCATATTTTGAAATCTTATCCCTAAAGGTAAAGGTATTAGTAGGTAGGGCCTTTGGGAAGTGATTAGATCATGAAGTAGAGTCCTCATGAATGGGATAAGTGTTCTTATTAAAGAGACCCCACAAAGCTCTCTAGTCCTTTGCCCCACATGAGGATACTGTAAGAATGTTACCTCTAATGAACCCGGAAGAAAATGCTCACCGAACATGCCGGCACCCTTATTTCAGGCTTCCAGTCTCCAGTACTGGGAGAAATAAATTTCTGTTCTGTTCTTTCTAAGTTACCCAGTTATTTTGTTATAGCAGCCCCTGTCTCCTATAGTTATATCTCCATTTGGCCTAGTTGTGCTATAATTATAGGTAATTCTTCAAGTAAATTTTTGATGACTACCCTCTGTTTTTAGTCTGATGAGAACTGCTTCTTTGTTTTTCACAAAAAGCTAGGTAATAATAAATCAGCCTAGCTGCCAAGCGTCCATTTTTCAACACTGCCTTCTACTCTAATACATCTATTTCACTAAAAAAAAAACAACAAAAACTTTTACAATATTTAACTTACTTTCAGAAAAACACCCAAATCTTTAATGCTACTCTAGAGCCTCCTAGTCTCTGCTGATATCCTAACCTTAAACTTGAACTACCCTCCCCATCACTCTCAGGCACTACACCATGTCATATTTCTTCATAGCCAGATAACCTTCCCACAGCAGACATACGTACTGTTGCTCGGTCTGGAATACTTTTCCTTCCCTCGACTCTCTCCTCCTCCCAGTCTGTATCATATTCTTCCAATAGACAAGCCTCATTTTACCGTGCTTTGTAGATATTGACTTTTTACAGATTGAAGTTTTGTGACCACCCTGTGTAAAGCAAGTCTGCCGGTGCCATTTTTCCAAAAGCATTTGCTCACTTCATGTCTCTGTCACATTTTGGTCATTCTTGCAATACTTTAAGCTTTTTCATGATTATTACTTTTGGTGTGGTGATCTGTGAGCACAGATTCTTGATGTTACTATTGTAATATTACTATTGTAATTTGGGGCACCAGGAACCGTGCCCATATAAGATGGTGAAGTGAATTCATAAATGTGTGTGCTCTGACTGTTCCACCAGCTGGCATCAGCCCATCTCTCTCCTTCTCCCTGGGCCTCCCTATTTCCTGAGACACAACAATATTGAAGTTAGGCCAGTTAATAACCCTACAATGGCTTCTAAGTGTGTTCAAGTGAAACAAAGAGTTGGTTGATGCAGAAAACTTCACTATCTTAATTTAAGAAATTGCCACAGCTGCCTCAATCTTTAACAACCATCACCCTGACTAATTAGCGACCATCAATACCAAAGCAAGACCCTCCAACAGTCAAAAGACTATGGCTCGCTGAAAGCTCAGATAATGCTTAGCATTTGCTAGCAATAAGTATTTTTAATTACGGCAGGTGTAGTATTTTTAGACCTAATGTTATTAGACACCTAATAGCCTACAGCATAGTGTACATACAACTTTTATATGCACTGGGAATTCATTTGAGTCATGTTATTGCAATATCTGCTTTATTGCACTTTATTGGTCTGTAACCAAACCCATAATATCTCTGAGGTATGCCTGTATTTTACACATTCAGATCACTGAACCCTATGCTTCTCCCAGCTCACAACCAAAGGTACACATTCTAGTGTGACTGGCTACCCCTTTGCTCCCCAGCAGCCCTATAAGTCTTATGTAGGGGAACCATTCTGTTTTTGTTCACTGTTTTCTCTGCCATATCTATGCCAATGCCTGGCAACTGAGAGGCTGAACTGAGACATTCTGCCAAAGTTAGATATTTTTACTTTTTAAAACCAATCTATTCTCTTCAATCTTGAAATCCTAATTTACATACTCCATTAGGACCCAATTATAAACCCCATTTATCACAACCATTTCCACTGAAATAACCCGGAACTGTACATTGATAAGGAATGTTGGCTTAAAGAAGGAATGAACAGATTCAAACGGTAGCAAGACTCACAGACAAGAAGGTGTAGGAATGTCTTTCTTATACCTGGCGTTCATTTCAGGGCTGTGTTACACATACCTCTTTTACAGTAAGTGGGAACCACAAATGGAAGAAATATGATACTTAAGTCAGCTACATTTTATTTTTAAAATCTTGTTTATCTTTTCAAAAGGCAAAAGTTTGCATAGTGATAAGAACTTGTCCTCAAACACCTACAACCAAACTATTTTGGCATTTCCCAGGTGTTCTCTTGTCTATGTGTTGTTTAAGAGAATGAGAAAGCATACAGATTCCAAATTACTTCACAAAGCAGAGATTCTTCGGGTATTTCCGAAATGCTACATTATCAACTGCAACTATCTCTCCAGCTGTGCCCACCGTATGGATTTATGAGTTCCTGTGGAGTGTTGTTATAACACAACTCCTTTCTAGGGGTTAATTTTGACAGTGAAGATTATGATAATGTGTTAACCTGCAACTATGTGACGTGAAAAAATTGGGTGTGTTACACGTGGAGATACGAAGAGCTTTCTTGGCTTGATACAGAATAGCTATCAGTTGTTTTGTTAGCAGCCAGTATCTACAGAAAAGATCATGAACATTCTCCCAATCAGCTTCTGAATTAAAGATCTGACATATCTTTTGAAGTTCATTATGTAGACAGAGTTGGTCTCCCTGTAGAACTCTTACTGCTCTATTTGGAATTTTTTATTTATTCTACATGTCTCAAATGACAAAATCATTAGTGAATATAGTTAGGGCAAATCAGCATGACCGGTGAAAAAAAAGTTTTTCATCCATATTGTTCGTCCTTGGTGAATGTACAGCCACTTAATTAAATCATTTTCTTTTAAACCAGTATTCTGATACTACACAGCATCAGAAGTTATAGACCTACCTTTATACAAAATCCTACAATTTATTCTTTTGGATGTGAAGTTGACTTGGCCAAATGTGTAGTTTGCTCTGGTATTAGATTTGGCCTACTTAAGTTATTGTCTTCCCAAATGTCTGAAAACTAACTGAATGAGTTACAAAATACATATAGCAAAAAAATGGCTTACTTCATATTTTCTTTCTTTAATACTCACAGGATCAAGATCCCTGACAGTATGGAACATCTTGGAGCCTTCAATTTCTGATCTCCCAACCAGAGTCTATTTCCAAATTTCCAGGACTCAGGCAGCATTTCCTCATTCTATGCACTGTGCCATTATCCTGCTTAATTCAATGTAACATCATGATGCACTGGCCTGACAAAATACCAGTTCCTTGTTGAAAATGTATCCAAAGAGCTGCTTGTTTCTTCCTCAGCTGAAAAGATGAGATTCATAGGGCATATTTCCAGTGGGCATTAAAACAAGAATGGTTCCCATACATCCTGCAGTGATTGTCCACTGGATTATTTATGAAACGCTCAGCCAGGTTCATGTTGTTGAAAGATTGGTGTTCATCATTTATTCTGTTCTGGCTGGTACCTCCCTGGTAGTCCCCTACTGGATATGTAATGTACTTTTCACATCCCAGACTCTTCACATCCCAACTAGCACCTGTGTTCCAACACAATATCATCCTTCACTGCTTTCTGGGACAGGAAGACTCTAAAAGAGAAAGCTCAACATGAAATTGAGCTTTGTGGAATGATCACAGTTTGAAGATCATTCAGCTTTATGGATCAAATCTCAGTTCCCAAATGCCACTTCTTTTTGGTGTTAATGCATTTGGCCCTGACTTGGACTGATCAATGGGCCTCCCGTTCTAAGGATCAAACCTGGAGATAAGCTCTTTGATTTTTTTTTTTAATGTTAAAAAAAAAAAAGAGAAACATTTCCAACTTGAATTTAAATCTATCCACAAATACTCTTATATAGTGCCTATCATTAAATTAAATACAGAATAACTGTCAGGAGAGACATGGGTAATTAGGGCCATCATTAATTAACTAAAAGGCTTTAGTTTCTGCCAAATGATGAACACAGAAACATTTACACAGAAAAGCAAGGAAGGAAAAGAAGAGATAGAAAAAGAATTTCTTGAAATTTATTTTTGGAATAACTTTTGTTTAACTGAATGATTTTCTTTAGGCTACTGAACAGAAAGAAATTTAATTAATTGCTATTTATTCAGTAGTTGAGTTTCTTTCTAAGTGCTATGGATTTGCTATAGCTGTAAGCCAGCTTCAACATCTCTCTAACTGGAACTAAAAGGAGAATTAGGTAGAAAGTATATGGCTATCATTCCTGGGGAACTCTTCTTAGAACCCAGATCAGCAATTCTCTATATAGTTTAATTTAAGAAATTGGTGGCTTGGCTGCATAAGGTTTAGAATTATTCTACAGCTAAGGAATGTTTCCTACTTAATATACTCACCTTTTTTTTCTTTTCATAAGTATGTAGTTATTGACATCAAGGCACAAAAACATGGTCATAAAACATTCAACTTGTTGTAAAGAGCTGATAGAAAAATTAAAGGCAAAAAGTATGTCATAGCATCATAAAATAAGCTTAACTAATTGTGGAGATGATTAACATCAGAAATATTGCCGCTCCTTCTTATAGTCCCATCCAGTGGGGGAGAAGCAAGTCATTCTTTGAGACATGCAGGGCCTAATTCCCTCCTTTTGCTTCCTCTGCTGATTCTTTCTTTGAACTACATGATCTCATGGCTATGAGAAATGGAGCCTATATTTGGTATAATAAAGACAAATAATTCTAGTGGACTGTCCTCCCAAACATGAAATACTCCACCACGCCATTTGTGTGGGACAGTTTATAACAAGTAGTCCCTGATCAGTGTGGCTTTTTCTGCTCAATGAGAGCAAAAAGGGAGGCTTAATGAATGAAGAAAAGCATCACCTTCCAAACTGTTTCACATGACTCTATCATGACTAAATCACTAATGTCTAAAACCTTCTTTGATTGGCAAAATGAGAAGGAAAATAAAAAGGGAGGAATTAGACTATTACATTTCAGATGAAGGAGTTCAGGTTCACAGATTTCAAAGGAATATGGCAGAACCAAACAGCACAAACAACACTGCCTCGAGACTGTTTATGTCACCTGGGTGGCTCAGTCAGTTCAGCGTCCAACTCAGTTTTGGCTCAGGTCATGATCTCAGGGTCCTGAGATTGAGCCCCACATTGGGCTCTGTGCTCAGCACAGAATCTGCTTGAGACTCTCTCTCCCTCTCCCTCTGGCTGGATCTCCCCACTGCCCTCTCTTGCTCTCTCTCAAATAAAAAAATAAATCTTTAGGGGTGCCTGGGTGGCTCAGTGGGTTAAGCCTTTGCCTTCGGCTCAGGTCATGATCTTAGGGTCCTGGGATAGAGCCCCTGTATCGGGGGCTTGTGATCTCTCTCTCTGTGTCAAATAAATTAATAAATAAATCTTAAAAAAAAAAAGTATTGCTGACATTTAAGAGGTTTACATATTGGGCCCCATCCATTATATCACACTTCCTGAAAAACTGACATCAGAATGGATGGCTTCTAGTTTTATCACCATGTGATTTGGACAACTGGTCATTTTCTTCAAGAAGCAGTCCCTCCACTTCCAGTTTATTCCCTCTACTTTCTCTCATCCACATTTTACTCTCCCACTCTTTCCCTATATCTTTATTTCCAGCATAAGTCTCAAATCCTCATACAGTACTATGATACCCAAATGAAATTTACATTTGTTCTATAAACCCCTCAAATATGTTGTTACAATTTTTTAAAAAGTAATAAATATGGTGGCAATCTACACAGTTAAAGGCTTCCTAAAATATGTAACAATAAACTTAACCAAGGAGGTGAAAGACCTGTGCTCTAAAAACTGTTAAGACATTGATGAAAGAAATTGAAGACAACACAAAAAAATGGCAAAATATTCTCATAGATAGGAAGAATTAATATTATTAAAATATCCATACTTTACAAAGCAACCTACAGATTTGGTGCATTCCCTATCAAGATACAAATAGCATTTTTCACAAAGCTAGAACAAGTAATCATAAAATTTATATGGAGCCACAAAAGACCCTGAACAGCCAAAGTAATCTTAAGAAAGAATAACAAAGCTAGAGGTATTACAATCCCCAATTTCAAGATATACTACAAAGCTGTGGTAATTAAAACAATGTGGTATGGCACAAAAGTAGACACATAGATCAGTGGATTAGTACAGAGACCCCAGAAATAAACCCATGCTTATATGGTCAATTAATCTACATTAAAGGAGGCAAGAATATACAGTAGGGGAAAAGATAGTCTCTTCAATAAGTGTTGGAAAACTGAACAGCTACATGCAAAAGAATGAAACCAGACCGCTCTCTTAAACCACGCACAAAAATAAACTCAACGGGTTAAAAGACTTAAATGTAAGATGAGAAACCATAAAACTTCTAGAAGAAAGCATAGGTGGTGGTACTCTCTTTGATGTTGGCCTTAGCAACATTTTTCTGAATATGTTCCTCAAGCAAGAGAAACAAAAGCAAAAATAAACTATTGGGACTACATCAGACTAAAAAGCTTTTGCATTGGGGGACCTGGGAGGCTCAGTAGGCTAAGCATCTGAATCTTGGTTTTGGCTCAGGTCATGATCTCAGGGTTGTGAGATCCAGCCCTGTGTAGGGTTGCATGCTGGGTTTGGAACCTGCTTCAGAATCTTTTTCTCTCCTGCTCCTCCTCCCTACTCCCTCTCTTAAAAAAAAAGGAAAGAAAAAAGTACAAACTTCCAACGATAAAAGGAATAAGTCATAAGGATGAAAAGTACAGCATAGGGAATACATCCAATAATGTAATAACTTTGTGTGGTGACAGTAACTAAGATTATAATGGGGAGCACTGCATAATGTATAGAAATGCCTAATCACTGTGCTGTTTACCTGAAACTAATATAACATTGTAGGTCAGCTACACTTCAGTAAAAAAAAACATATATATTAAGGGTCAATCAAACTTGAAAACTACCTTTTTAAAAATTTTTATGGAAAATGCATTCTGAGTTTTATGTCTGACCTAAGAATCTTCATATATTCACTCTAAGTAGACATCTATTACTATTCAATGAGGAAAGGGTAACCTCCAGTAATAGGTTAATCAGTAACATAGACTACCATGGATTTTTTTTTTTTTGTTTTAGGGTGTTTTCTATTTTCTTTTGTTTTTGGCATTAAACATTCTTTTATTTTTAAGATTTTTTTGTGAAGATTTTATTTATTTATTTGACAGAGATCACAAGGAGGCAGAGAGGCAAGCAGAGAGAAGGGGAAGCAGGATCCCTGCTGAGCAGAGAACCCGATGCGGGGCTCGATCCCAGGACCCTGAGACCATGACCTGAGCCGAAGGCAGAGGCTTAGCCCACTGAGCCACCCAGGCGCCCCTGTCAGCAATACTTAAAATCCATAGCACAGTGTGTTATGGTCCCAGGTTTGGATCTGGGTGCGTCTTTGGGTGAGACATGAGGGCAAGAGCTAAACTTAGTGTCTATACTACAATAAAATGAATTGGTATTTGGAGCAAATAAAGATGCACCTGAAAGTCTAAAGGTACACAGGGCTTGTAAGCATGGGAGCCAGTATGGGGTAGGGGTTAGGAATAAGGCAGGCGTGGGGTTAGGAATAAGGCAGGGGTCTGGTTAGGCAAAGCTGTCAGCCTGACAAAATGCGGATGTCTTGAAGATTATTCGGGGCATAGAGGAGAAACATTTTAGCATAGCAATATCAGTCCAGCCCCAAGACCTGTCAGCATGGTTTGAACTCATTACAAAACTGGGTGAGCCTGATCCTGAAGGTGACATCTGGATGCTAGAAACAGTGTGTGTGGAATGACGGAGCCTAAATAGAGTTCTGAGAAGTTACATAAGTGGCCCAAGACCACATAGTAAGTTAATAGGAGATCTGGGCCTGGAATGTGGGTGTCCTAGTTTCATGCTTTTTCCTCTGTCTTACAGTAAATACAAAATGATCCAGCTGAAATAACTACACTGTGGGAAGGCATGCTTCTTTTGGGTTATAATATTCGTGGATACATCAGATCAAATCAAGTTTCCTGGGCCCCTGGAGATGTTTGCAAACAGAGAGGTTCTGCTCAGACAAGATCTACTTGATTTTGTAATGCAGAAATGCACACTTTCCACCCTGTCAATATTAGAATCATGTACAGTGTTTATAAAAATGATGCCACAGGACCCCTCTCAAGAAAGGCATACTTAATTGATCCAGAATAGGGCCTAAAGAACCCCTGGCATAGAAAATCCAGTACCTGTTTCGACTGGTTGTCTTTCAGACTGGGGGGTGGGGGGGAAGGTAACATTCTAGGCAAAGATAACTCTTGACCCTGCCATTGATTAGTGTGTGACCCCACATAATCTCTTTGCTTCGATTTCCTTATCTGTGAAATACATGTCCTTCCTTCTTATAGGATTATTGTGAGGATCGGAGATAATATAATGGAAAGTAAGATATTATAAACACCATAAAGAACTCTATAGATGCTCTGTTATAAGGTCCCTGCATCTCAATGCCATGTGAACAGAATCCAACTGTAATGGAAATGTGTTCTGTGTGAAAGCATCTAATGATGACAATTATAGCTGGTTTCTATAAAGCCAGTAAGTAACAATGAAGATCATCTTAAATCAGAATCATGTAGTTTCTTTTTAATACTCTAGGAAACCATAATTTTACTAATAATACTGTAGTAAAAGCTGGCCAGATATAAAATGCTACTTTTAAAGATAAATAGTTGAGAAAAAGCCAGTCTTTTCTTGGCTGCTCATCTCCTTTATCAACAACCACAAAAACACATGAAGTAAAGGTAAAGCCTGAGGTGACTATATTTTATCTTAAATTCTTTTAAATATGAATTTGACACAAAAGTGCTCAACCTTTCTGCTTGGGTGATGTGCAAATCAAAGACTTCTATCTGAGCCGTGTGAACCTGGGCTGGGTTTGCAGAAGGTGATCAAAGTGGGTGGATCTTAAATCTGGTGCTGCCTTAGAGACTCGAAAACAATAGATTTGTGGCATTAGAATATCCTTGGGAAGTGGATGGATACCTATGGTTTTAACATGTTGCCCTGGTTATGCCTCAGCTTCCTGTCCATCACTGGCCAGAAGTGATATGTGTATGTGAGAATCACAGAGGTAGCTCGGGGCTTCTCATACTGTAATGTGCATATGAATCACTTCAAAATCTTATTAAAATGTCAGTTCTTATTCAGTAGGCTCTGGGTGGGGCCTGAAACTGTCTTTTGAACAAGCTGCCAGGTGGGACAGATGCTGCTGGTTCATGGACTACACTTTGAGTAGCAAGGATCCAGGTGACATATAAAAGGAAGGTGAGAACAAAAATCCTCCTTGAAGAGTTCATGAGGAATTCACTGGTGAATAATCCAATTTCAGTACAGTGGTAGGAAGAATCTCAAAGTACCTTGGTTCTATTGCTATTTAATGAGAACTTGGTTAAGTGTCATGAATTCCCGGTGCCAATGACCTTGGAGTTGATAGAAAGGAGGAGAAAATTCTGGATCTCACTAAACTCTATTTCTAATAAGAAGGAACACCATGGACAACCAGAGCCCATCACAGTGATTTCTATTATTTGGTGCTTGTGTTAAGATTTAATAGTAAAATCTATACAGTGACATCATAATTGAATTCGTATCTATTAACCAAAAGATGACAAAGATGCTACATGTGGTGATTGGTAAGGTACTGGGTATACCTGCTGACTGAAATGCTTTTCAAAATATATTAATTGTTGCTCATTTCTCTGTTACCCCAAGAAGGTCTGACACTGCACAGCTTATGAAAGAGGACATGCAGCATCCTTTACAATGGATTTCACACCATTACTCAGTATCCCACTGATACAATAAAACGCCGACTCATTTCCTTCCCTCTACATGATCTGTTACAATTGAAACTGGGATACCATATGCTCGGTCTAAAATGCTCAGTATGTCCAGTGGCTCATAGTGATTCTGCCGGCTTTCAGGTGACACAAGCCCGGAGAAGCGATGAGAGAATCACTGCGGCACAGTTTGCACCGAAAGGTTCTGAGTAATCTGGGGGATTTCATCACATAATCATTGACTCCGCTGCCCAAAACTGACGGCTGTCTGAGATGCTCTCTTACACCCTTTAAGATCCTGTTTTCTTGCACATTTCCTTGCCTTGCCTGCCTTGCCCACAGTGTTCCTGGGCACACAATTTCTAATAAAGCCCATAATGAGAATATTTATTTCCTTGTCTTTCACCATCAGGGCTGTCAGGAATGTCAGCACAGCTCAAGAAACTGGATTTCAGAGCTGCTGACTGCTGCCAACAGAGACAAGCACATTTCAGGGGATGTCTATGAAAATGTTTAATATATTTCTCTGTGGGAAGGGGAAAGTCTTCAGGTGTCTCACTGTGTAGTAGCACAGCAACACTCCAGGTGCTTTGCCTTTCCCAAAGATACCATTATACCAGGGAGTAGTGGGGCACTTTGTTTCTTAATATGCCTACAAGATTAATTTTTAGAGTTGCTGCCATGTTATATAGGTTTAATGCTGTGAGGCAGACTGCAGAAAAAATTAGCAAAACCTTCTATTCTTATTGTGATTCAATTTCACAATAGGAAGAGAAAAGTTTGTCTGAGTGAGCTTCACTTTAACCGAAATATGTATCCAGTTAATTGCTTTCTTCATATAAACGACAGAACTTCAATAATGCAAACCTACTGGATAAATATGTTTAGTCTTTACTGAGTTACCACCATGTAATGATACAACTAAAAGGGATCTGAGAACTGTCCTTTCATCTCTTCATTTTATAGATAAGACGAGTGAAAATATTTGCTCAATATCAAATAATGATTTGAAATAGAGTCAGGACCAGAACTCATGTCCTGGACTCCAAATGTAATGCTTCTGATACTAACTTGAAGGGAAAATGGGAGCCATAAGGAGTAAACATCTCTCAGAACACAAACTACCAAAATCTAATCTAGATTCTCTGCCTGTCTTCAAAAACCAGAACCTTGAATAATTCCATATCTTCAATTTAGACTCAGAAGGGCACCTGCCTCTTCCATCTGTTTTTATACTTGTCGTGTCAGAAGTACAAGTCTTTTAGCTATTTTGCTAATTGTTATTTCCTGCTATAAAGGTTAGCTGGGGCATTAGATCAGAAAGGAAAAGTTACAACTTCAGAATACAGGACAAAAATAAAAGGGTGTTTTCACATTCTCAGTTTAAAATATTTTTTTTTTCTTTTCATCATGTGTTAGGCCAAACAGAAAATTAAAATAGCAAGGACAACAGATAGCAAATTCAACTGTAGCCAGAATTTGTAAGAGTAGAGTTTATCAATCTTGTTACCTCAAGTTTTAGAGGAATCCCAATAAATATTATTATCTATTAAACCTCCACGCTACTGAACCCTTTATGGGAAGTCAGATTTGTCTTTCAGTCATTGTTAGTCGTTTTAGCATACACTGCAAGTTGCCTATACAGCATGTCTCTATAGTCTCCCTTATTACAAAATTATGATTTTTTTTTTCAGGGCTATCAAACTGATCTGTATAAAATACTTGATTTCTCAGTCTCTTTTGCCACTAGGGGTGATCATTGACATGTAGGTAAAAGTCCTTGGGCAAAGCAAACCTTTCATAATACAAAGGGCAATTGAGACGGAGACTTTTGACTTTTGTCCTTGACTCTTCCTATTTCTTCCTATCTGAACTGCACCTTGGTGCCCTTGCCATACCACATGTTGAGGACTTCAGAATAGGATGCAAGAAACGGCTCGTATCCTGGAAGACATCTTTAAGATGTCTTCTTTAAATTATTAGATGTCAGCTTTAAATTACATACCTCTGGAAATGTGAGTGAAAACAACACAAACTCTGGTCTGTTGAAGCCTGTGTTAGCTGGGTTTTCAGTTATTTGCAGTCAAATGAATTCCTTATTTATTTATTGCGTATTAAGGAGGGCACTTGTGATGAACACTGGGTGTTGATGTAAGTGACGAATCACTAAATTTTACACCTGAAACTTATGTTATACTGTATGTTAATTAACCAGAATTTAAATAAAAACTTGGAAAAATAAACAAAAATAATTCAAATGGATTACTAACTGATCCAGTAATTATGACTCTTTACAAAGTGATCCTGGATTGGATCTGATCCTTTCCCAGGCCAAACACAAGTTGAAATCAAGCAATGTCAGCTTTGAAACCAATCAAGTTGGAGAAAGTACTGATAGTTTTACCTACATTGCTTTACCAAGAAACAGGATTCTGATCTCATTGGACTCAGGCGTCTTTCCCCTTGTGCCAGGTAGATAGCAGTTGGGTAGAACGTTTGCAGAATCTGACATTTTCCTATCCCAATTGTGGGAGGCATTGATTCTTCCTTGACACAGAGGGACTTTGGGAATCTCTGCAAACGACACTTTTCCCTTAGCCAGTGCCAAGGGGGGCAAAAACCCAGCAGGAAAAATAGCAGTGAGTGAAGTGTGGACATTTCAGTGAATTTATAGTTTACCTCCTGAATGAGCTGGTGGGCCACACAGTAGTACCATCCCCTGACCTTGACGGACGGACACAGTGCTTCTTGTTCTTGTTTTAAAGTTTTCAAGATCTGTTAGGGAAAATAAAAGAACAAGGGTTTAAATTAAAAAGGCTTAAGATACTGTGGGAGAGTATAAGTGGTTCAAAAGAGGATGGTCTTTTGCTGAAAATAGCCTTTGTGTCACTTGTACAAAGGAAATTTAGTATAGGCTCTTTCCACATGATATTGTCCTGTCTTCCTTGATTCTGTATCTATTCTATAATGGAGCTACTTGCCACATGTGACTAGTTAGATTTAAAACATATAAAATTAAATAAAATGTACACTTCAGTTCCTCAGCCATACTAGCTACATTTTGTGTTCAACAGCCACATGAAGCTAGCGGTTCCTATATTGGAAATAGAATATTCACATCACTGAGGTAAGTTCTATTGGACAGTGAAGGAACCAAGGTTTAATGATGTTAAGTGCCTTCATCAACATCTTTTTTGTAATTAAATATCATTATCGGGATGTAAATTCATGTTATCTGATGCTCAATTCTATTCACTTCACAAACCATTTATTATATCCAATTATATGTATCACTCTATAAGTACCTAGAATACGACTCTGTATATTCACACACATTACATACGTTGTATAAACATACATATGCACATATACATAATTGTTTCAAAGTTCCTGTACATTTTAAAAAATTTATAAGGTACCGTCCAAGGTTCTGTTTTGGGGGGAAAAGAAGTTCCCTCTTCAAGGAGGTCAAGTCTGGTTAGAAAGATAAGACATTACAAACCCAAAGATTGCAGTTTGAGCCCGTGAATAAGCAGTTGCCAATAAAAGTGAGTTCATGACAGACATATTACTGTTGAAAAAAATTGTTTTTTCTTCCATCCTCCCAAATGTAAATCTTCTTAACAAGAAGTATTTTAAGTGCCATTTCGTTTTTGTTGTCTAAAACATTTGATTCAGGGGGCGCCTGGGTGGCTCAGTGGGTTAAAGCCTCTGCCTTCAGCTCAGGTCATGATCCCAGGGTCCTGGAATCGAGCCCGGCATCGGGCTCTCTGCTCAGCAGGGAGCCTGCTTCCTCCTCTCTCTCTTCCTGCCTCTCTGCCTACTTGTGATCTCTGTCTGTCAAATAAATAAATAAATAAATAATCTTAAAAAAAACCCCAAACATTTGATTCAATAACCTCTTATCAGATTTGAGGATAATTCCAAGCCAAGTATACTCTGCAGGGTTGCAAGGCCATCTCAATTTGCACACTAGAGAACATGGACATTTATTGACTATTTCCTCCATGGTGGCCATTTTGCTAAGTATTTTATTTTATTTAATAATTATTTTATTTTAGAACTTTTAAAAAAGATTTTATTTACTCATTTGACAGAGAGAGAGAGAGCTCTAGCACAACCAGGGGGAGTGGCAGAGGCAGAGGGAGAAGCAGGCTCCCTGCTGAGCAGGGATGTGGGACTCCATCTCAGGAACATGGGGTCATGACCTGAGCTGAAGGCAGACACTTAACCAACTGAGCCACCCAGGCATCCCTTGGTAAATATTTTATGATGACTATCTTAAGTGATCCTAATAATAACTCTATGGGCTAATTTCCATTAATGTCTCCATTTTACAGGCTAGAAAGGAGAGGCACCATGAGGTTTGTTAAAGGCTACATTAATGAGCGATAAAGCTAGGAGGAGAAAGCTGACAACCTTCCTGCAAAATGGGATGTTTCCACAGTCAGGCTTGACTTTAAGGAGAGGTCAGGATATTAAAAAATTTAGAGACACACATATCTTCATTACCAACTTCTGGAATGATGCAAATTTTAAGATCATACATTATTATTTTCATCAATTAAGTACTTTTAAAAATTTCACTAAACATTATTTGGTTGCCAGCTCAGGATACAAACATTATAGCTCTATAGCTTCTGCCCTGTAGGGACCCAAGAGTATAGTGGGCATGACTGACAGGTAACACCTAATCACAGGAAGCCAAACTATGTCAGAGATAAGATGTGAAACCCGGCACTTAGAAGACATGTATATATTCAGCACAATACAAGAAAGTACTATAGCTTGAATTACATTGCTGCTGTAATACAATTCTTTTAATCCAAGGAGTACCAGGTGAGACAGATATGATGTTTTTCTTTCAAGGAAATGGCTCTTCAGAAGAGATTAAGGGAGAGATTTAAAAAAAACTTTATTATGGAAAATGGTTTAATATGATAAACCATTATGCTTAAAAGTGACAGTGAATCACTCTGAATTGTCACTTCTGCATATAGGTTCTTAGAATACGTCATCTAAGCTTTTGCACAAACATCCCATCCAATCTTCAGAGTTGCACGAAAAATTAAGGGCTAATAGGTAATAGAGATCAAGTCTTATGTAGGCGAAATGCACCACTGTTATGACTAGAGAAAGGGCATTAAGAAAGAGAAAGAAAATGAGAAACCCATGCAATGATTTTTAACTGTCCTTTCTGAGTTTAAAAAACTAGATTTCTGTTTCCTCCTTTTTGGCTTATGAATTCATGCATTTCTACAAGGATTGGGCAGTCAGAATAAATCACAGTAATCTGATATTTGATAAAATATTTAGACATATTTCTTAGTAGTTAGTTGAAATAAATTCCACATGGCAAACCCTACTTCTATAGTGAATGAAAAGACTACATTTAGACAGATTTGACTTTGAAATCAATTCCATCATATATTAGCCATGTTGCTGACCTTGGGCAAGTCTTTGTTTTTCTCATAAATAAATGTGACTAAGTGTATGTTGTTTTCAAGTAAGAGTCATGGTCAATAATTAAGATACTTGAAAAACACAAGGCCATACACGAATCCTGTCATGCTACAAGTTTTGCACTCAGTATATATTTGTTCTGTCCACTGAAAAATGCTGTAATACAGTGGCAAATCATAGCCCAATCATTTTATTTATGAGAGTGTCCCCAATAGTAAATGAATTCTAGAGAGAGTTCTAGAGAGCTATAGATGCTCAACAAAAGGCACTATACTTATGCACATGTTTAAGGAAAAATGTCCCAAACTGGCCTTTTAGATATAGCTATCCATCCAGATCATAATTACTAGCAGCATGATAACTGTAGAAATCAAAGAACTATTGTATGTGAATGGTATATTTGAAGCTTGTATACTCATGGCTCAGGTCTTTCTCAGCAAATTCCCACATATATTATTTTTCTAAGAGTCATTTTATTTCTAAAGCCTTGGTACTAGGTAATGATGGCTAGCAACAGACATTACAAGATAGTTAGAATTGTTATGGATAATGCTCTATTACCACGACCATTGCTCTAATAGCAACAATAGCATCTACCTGCAAAATGCATTAAGGTCATACCATGTGCCAAGCACTTATCATATAGATCTCATTTAATTCCATCATAATTTAAATTCTCAATTTAAAGGTGATAGAAGTGAAGCTCAGAGACGTTTCTTTACCCACATACAAAGTGGTCAGAAAAATACAAATTCTTATCTGTCTCCCTCCAAAGCTACTACTCTCAAACACCAGTATATATGGCTTCTGCACTGATTTAGTGAAGCCAGTGAAAAAGAGTATTCAAACTAGTTACTCAAAATTTTAGAGAAAAAAAAAGCTTGAATGACTATTAAGCTCTTCAGTAAATATGCAAGAAAACCCACATTTCAATGCACAAAGCAATGAGTAGGTGCATTTGATTCCAAATCTTCTATTCCTTTGCTTTTCCTTGTGGTTGAATACTCAATGTAGGGATTTTAAACATTAGGTGAAAAGGATGAAATCGAACAAGGAGAAAACAATCAGAAACAACTCTATTAAGAAGCATGATTGTTGCATTGTCAGTAAGTTAGCTGAACAATGCAGTCAGGTATTAAAGATATGGCTGAATAAATGATGTATATGTATGACAAGTAATTAATATCCATGTATTGTGGCTTTTCAAAACAACTTGTTTTTCCAGCTCTGTATATGGTTCATTGACACATGATTCATAGACTTTTAAAAAATAAATGACTATACTTTTTGGTGTTGAATTCATTCATCAGCATTTTACATAAATTTTTTTCCAGAAATCATATGCTAAGGGACACACAATTTTGTGGCAGATGTGTTTTCATATCCTATTTTTCTGTGGAAACAATTGTCCTTTTTTCTGCTATGGAATGTAATATCAGCATTTCATTTTAAAATGAGATTAGAAAATATGCTATAGTACTTGGAATGTGTATTGAGCGCATGGAGGAAATGATTTAGCAGTTAAATTCCTGGGGGAGTAAAAGTATACAAAGGTCTTAAAGCTGTAATATGTGATAAATAATAAAAAGCCTTAATATATGAGAACACTTAGAATTCAGGCTGCACAGTAAATCAGAGAGTGAGAGGGAAAAATCTCCACATATTTCCTGTCTGTAAAGTTATTAAATGTTTAGAGGAAAGGAAGAGATACTTTACAACAAATACCTGGGTGTATTCTAGAGAAAACAAAAATCAAGAGGGCCTCTGCTCAGCAGGGAGCCTGTTTCCCCCTCTCTCTCTGCCTGCCTCTCTGCCTACTTCTGATCTCTATCTGTCAAATAAATAAATAAAATCTTAAAAAAAAAATAAGAGGGCCTAAGATATGTTTTGAGAAGTAACACTAAATAATAAAGAGTAACTTATTTAGGCCATCATTAAGGGACTACCCATTGAACACGGAAGAGCTGAAGACATTCATAGGGTGAGACCAGCCAGGGTATAAGACCTTTAGTTTTAAAATGGCCAGAAAATGTTAATGAGATCATAACATAGATCATCATTTGTTAAGAATCTATAAAGAGGCAGTAGAAAAGGAAAGAGGAAGAATGAAACAGTAAACTATGCAAGTAATGCATGTATTTTTAATACAGGTATTATTCACTACAAGTTAAAAATAATTCACCTTTTTCCTGGTTTCAGTAGGCATGGGTCCTATTAATTCTTATAGAGTGGCCTTAGAACAAGAAATTTCCATCACCAGTTTCCTTTGTTAAAGCTTCCTCCAATTTTGAAAGTAGCAATCAATAAGGAAATCAATATCAACTTGGAAAAATGGTCAAGCAATAGATTTGTTATAAATACAATTTTCATAATGATGATTGCACCATTTATCTTTTTAAAAGAGGTATTTTTAGAACATAACTTTAAAAACTGATTATCATGCAGCATATTTAAAATTATGTCTTGACTCTCTGCCATTCGTTCCTTGAGTATGCATTTGTGGATGCACATTTGCATGGTTTCTTGAATTCTAGAGATTCCTACTGAAAACAAGTCTAAATATAAAACCTTAGGAATTGCAAAGCCACATCTTTTACATTCTTTCTACTCAGGAAGAAAGAAAAAACCATTAATGAAACTGGCATGGTTGACTGGGTTTCCCAGTGAGAATACATAGCAAGAGGAAAAACTGCATAATGGTTTAACATACTGGCTTTGTAGTCAGGAGGACCTGAGTACAAATGTGGTACTCTTACTTTCCTATGATGGTGGTAGGTGAGTTATTTAATCTCCCAGAACTTCAGTTTCTTCATCTCTAATATTAGGATAATTATCCCTATCTCATAGAGCTCTTTAAAGAAGATCATGCATAGAATTTACATACTATCTGATCCAAAGTCGGTAGGCAATAAATTTTAGCATTATCATTATCATTTCTTGCCATCAAAGTGAAACTGTACAGAAAGTGACTTACTGGGGGAAAGCCTGTGAGTCCAAACTTCCACCAGATAAGGTAACACTAGAGTGGTCAAGTCAATTGTATCATGACAAAAAAATGCTAATAGGGCTTAAAACAGATCTTCTTTTGCTAACCTTAATTGTGTTTTTAAGTCTAGACAGAAGCTGAAGTAAGCAGGCTACCTTATCCTGTCCACTGCATGGACTGTATTTTTTATTGACTTACAATTAAGATATACTCACATATAGTGGATTCAGAAAATTTTTCTTAAGAACTTTTTCTTATGATGATACGGGCTGAGAAAGTTTGTTACTTTTTAATGAAAAGGTGGAAAATATTTTCATAAAATAGTAAAAACTGATATTTGTTTATCTTCTACAATAGATGCAAACATATGATTTCTGAAACAGAAATAAATTATGAAACATTATATTATTTACTGATTATATAAATTTACTTATTGAACTTAAAGTATTGGAAGTTCACACTATAGACCAGATGGAAATAGAATGGATATAAATGGAAATAGAAATATATGTATATATGATTGTAAAATATTGATAGATATATTTGTCAGTATCTTGCTTTTCCTTATGTTGTTAATCAGCAAATATTTTTTGAGTTCCTCTTTTATTCCAAGTATTGATGTCAGCTATCTTATTTCTCTAACAACTAAATAAAACAAAACAAAGGAAAACATATGTCTACGTTAAACATCTGAAATTAAATATCCCAATTTGTTGGCAGTCTAAAATAAGAGATCAAAATCTGATTCTAGGTGGTGGTCTGACATTGAAAAGTAAAGCAAATCTCTTTCCTGGAGATCTTTGTGTAGGTAAAAAAAAGAGTTTTATTAATATTTCTAAGTTAATGTGTACTCAATTTACAAGTGACTCATTCATAGAACTGGCTTACGACCTTGTTCTTTCACAGTCCTAATGCTGCTACTATGGACATCCCTATTCTCAAGCACCTATTTCCAAGTACAAAGGAAGAGCCCGTGGGAGTTCTCCCAGATGCTGAACAAGACCACACAATATTCTCCCACCAAATGTCTGAAATTTTTCTCCCCCTCTTCAGTTATGCCAGATGGAAACTATAATTTAGGGATTACTTTGGAATTACAGAAATTACATTTTAAAACCATAAATGGCTGTAAATACATTACCTTGAGAGTAGCCATTTACAGTGAATAGGAATTAATCCAATCAGATTTCTTTCTCTTAATAAGTAAATAAGAGCAGTAGGGATTCTTTGGGAGTTTTAACCAAAAAAGAAACAAAAGAAAATGTTATCTATGAAATAATGGGGAGGGCAGAATAGGGCTGAGAAAACTCGAGAAAAAATTAATGACCTAAAAAATAGGATGAGGAAAGGTGTGTAGAGACTGTCAAAGACAAATTTGCCTGGAGTCAGCAATCTTGCATTTTGCAAAAGAGGAAGTTATGCTCCTCTTTCTCCTCCACCACATTACTATTACATTTTTCTTTTCCAGCAACAAGACCTAGGCAAGAACTTAAAATGTGTATATGTGTTAAGGAGGCTTCTGTGGGCTCCTTGGGAAATTAATCACTTTTGTAAACTCTAACTCATTAGCAAACAACTACAACACCACCACAATGGAATGCCAGTTTTAACTAGCTTCCATAAAGAACTCAATTTCTCATTTTCCATGTGTTCATTCATTTAATCTTTGAAATGACTCTACAATGTATTGTTACTAATCCCATTTTATATAAAGAAAAAGTTAACACCCAAGATCCAAGATACAGTATAAGGAAGAGAATGAATTATAACCCAGGTTAACCTAATCCAGAAGTATACACACTTAGCCTCATTCTACATAGAATAAAATTTAAAAAATGAAACCATATTTGCTGATTGTCTGGTTGACTAGTTGAGACTTTCACTTTTTAACCTCTCTACTATTATTTCCTTGACTTTTCGAGAAAATAAAAGGTGCTTTGTTGCCCTTTGCTCTGTAAGTGTATGACTCTCCTGTAGCTCTTTTTATTCCTCATATTGGTTTCTTTCTCTTTATTCTTTTTTTTTTTTGAGCATACTCTATTTTATCTAGACCTTTGTGTTACTTAATAAATTAAAGAAAAACTCAATTTAAAATGTTTGAGTTTCTCCATGTGTTCCAGAAAAACCCGAACCTATCTAACTCACAAGGTTACTAGGATTAGCGTGATATGGCAACATAAATAATGTTGTTCTACTTTGGAGACAGGTGCTCTAAAATACAAGCTATTATTACCAGCATTTTTCTCTACAGGAGCTCATCTCTTTTCGCATATCATCCTGACTCAGGAGTGTTAATGGTTAGGCAGCTGCATTCTTTATCTTCGGTTTCATGTTTACAAAACACCAACAGAAACAAGGATTTTAGAAAAGCATTTGGCCTAGTAAATTTTAGAATAAATCATGAAACATTAACTGTATTCTATAAAGGCCCTTTGATATCCGGTCCCTGCCTATGTACCCAGTCCCATTTCCTGTTATTTTCCCCCTTCTTTATTTAAACCACAATAAACAGGTTTTGCTTTCTGTTCTTCAAGTACTTTAAGGCTAATCCTTTTTTAAGACCTTTGAACTTGCTGTTCCCTTTATTTGGAACACATTTGACTCATCTTTTGGCTCATCATTCCCATCCCTCAGGACTCAATTCAAATGTCACCTCTTCAGACAAGCCTTTTCTGAGGGTTTATCTCAAGTAGACCACCACTGACTCCAGTCACTTTCCATCACATCACTTCTTTATGCCTTATGTTTGTTTATATCTATTTGATTTATTGTCTCCCCTACATCCCTTCCTCCAACCAAGAGAAAAGCTCACTGGCACAGGAATCTTTTCAGTCTTTATCAGTCTGTAGCACGGGGCCCCAAACAGTCTCTGATACATACTGGGTACTTAATGACTATTTGTTCAGCACCGCTCCCTCCTGTTTCACACACTCAGTTAGTAAGACTTGTTGGTCTAGCATGAACTTTCTTGTATTTGTCCACATGAAAGACCATTTCCCAACATCCTGGCTACAAAAGACCTTTGGGTGCTGGATCTTGCCAGGGATGCTCAAGAAAAGGTCTCTAATCAAAGGAGTTGAGCCACCTAAGTATGAAAGCTTAGACATACACTTACCAAGACTGAAATACAGTCAGGGTATGAAATAAATTTGCTGCTTGATACAAGAAATATCCTCCCACCCGCTGAACCCTAAGGCTCAGGAAATGCCCACGATGATGAAAATATGAAACAACAGCATGCAAATTGCATGGGTCTGTTATTTGTGATCAGGGCTCTCAGCTAGTCAGTGATATATCATACAATTATCTGTTTTTCATCTAGTGTGAGAATTCTGTAATTTGATAGACTTATGATCATTACAGTTTTGACAGAAAGAAACATGATTCTTCATTTTGTACTTTTCTCTGTGCCTTTTCTTCTCCCCTCTGAAAATTAAAATTAGCAAGTTGTAATTCATTGTACCAGTCTTCTTAATTAACGGGCAACCCTAGAGGGCAAATCAAATATATTCAAGTAACACTAGAATAAATATCCTCTGAAGAAATGCTGAAAAGGCATGTATCAGGAGGCCATTGTAAAGTCAGTAATCTATAGGAAAAACCTTGGGAAGATATTACTAAATGGAGATATATGGGCCACAGATCATGATCAAACCCTGGAGACCATACATTTACCTGCCATACAATTGGTGATGAAACACTGTGCTTTAAAGGAAAAGAAATCTTTTCATCCGAAACTTTTTCATTCCATTTCTTTTGTTTTGTTAACCTTTTAGAGATACAAACCTGAGCAATTAATTCACCTTCAAGTTTGCCTAGCGCTGAGTGGCAATGGGTACAGTCTCTAAGGAAGAGGGACAGTTTCTCACGTCCTGCTCATAAGTGAAACTAGGTAGGTGCTTATATATTTAAATGTTCTCTTATTTCTATCCAAAAAAGTAGACATATTTCCCAAGGATCTTGGGAAGAAATTATACTGATTGTTAATTTTATTTATTTTTATTTGTTTTAAAGATTTTATTTATTTATTTGACAGACAGAGATCACAAGTAGGCAGAGAGGCAGGCAGAGAGAGGAGGAAGCAGGCTCCCTGCTGAGCAGAGAGCCTGATGCAGGGGCTAGACCTGAGCAGAAGGCAGAGGCTTAACCCACTGAGGTACCCAGGTGCACCTGATTGTTAATTTTAAAGGGAAAGGCACACTTTATCAGTTTTTCCTGGCACTCTATGCTCTGCAGTAAAGTTTTGCTTTAAAAGCAAATGAAGAATCCTCACTACATACTTAGTTTAGGATTTCTGACACAATAAAACAGGGAATGGTGACTCATACAGAAAAATGCCAGTATTCATATACGGAGGGCTCCTAAGGAATTGGACATGTTTTGGAAGTAACATGTTTGTTTAATCACTGGCTCAAAGAGTATACTTCTCTGCCCTTTTCCTTTCTCTTCTTTGAGCATAAAACATATCTTGGGATACTGGATGCTGAATTAGCTGTATCTAGTACACTTCTTAAAAAAAAGTTAAGGGCATAAAAAAAAAAAGTTCTGTATATAAATGAAATTCCCAGATGAAGAGCAGCTGTTATTTATGTTGAATTTGAGTTGCTTTGGCAACTTCAACCATATATTTTTATCTCATTACAGTTTTGAAAATAAAACCATCATCAAATATACATGTAAGCTATGTGTTTATTCATCATCTATTTAGACTTTGCTATGGATGCTGTTTCACTGTCCTTATTTTCACAGAGAGAAATCAGAGATAAGCCTGCAGTGTGGTAAATCTGCCGAGTTTTGGAAATGCCATCACTTAAACCTCTTGCTTTAAATGCACTGTTAAGGGAGATGAAAACTAATACAGATTCAATCAATATCTATAATATGTTTATGATGAGCACTTATTATATGTCAGCTACTATTATAGGCACAAGGGATGTACTATTGAACCATAAAAAAAAATCCTCTTCTCAAAGAGGCTAAAGTGGACAAAGTGACCATAAACAAAATAAATAAATCACACGGATGATAGGGGCTTTAGGAACATAAGTTAGGAAAACATAGGGAAAAAATAAGATAAGGAATGCTGGTATGAACTTTTAAAAGAGGAAGATTGTGTAAAAGTAGAATCTTTTTACTTCCCTTCCTACTTCCAAATGTGGAGGAATAAATCACTCTCCTTCTGCCAACTCAGCTCTTGGCCCCCACAGAGAATGCCAAGAAGGGTGTAAAGTAGTGCCAAGTGGCACAGCAGTCTTGATTTAGT
Source organism: Mellivora capensis (assembly GCA_004024625.1). Classification (NCBI taxonomy): domain Eukaryota; kingdom Metazoa; phylum Chordata; class Mammalia; order Carnivora; family Mustelidae; genus Mellivora; species Mellivora capensis. The sequence goes on from PISX010002265.1 coordinate 65,388, forward strand.
TTTGTACTTTCTTATTTATAACTGAAGTTGAAGTCACCTTAATTCAGGTAACATCTGAGAAGCCTAATAAATATTTTTATTTTGTGTCTAAAAGTTTAATGCAGTTCCCCAGCAAAAATAAAAGTATAAAACTTGAAATAACTCTAAATAACTGAAGAAATGGCAGAAACAAATAAGCAGGCATACTAAACACATCCTGATTTCCTAAAGGAAGATAATCACCAAACCCGTACTATGATAATTTATGTGCTGCTTTAAGACAATGTTACTGTTTTCTGTCTCAGAAATCCTACAGAGCCAGAAAATTTCAGAGCTGGGAAGATCTTAATGCCTCAGTGTGTTTGGGCTGCTATAACAAATACACACAGACTGGGTGGCTTAAACAACAAACATTGATTTCTCACAGTTCTGGAGACCGAGAAGTCCAAGATTAAGGTGCTGGCAGAACTGGTGTCTGTTGAAGGTCTGCTTGCTGATTTGTAAATGGCCATCTCCTCACTGTATCCTCCCATGGTCTCTTCCTATAAGGATACTAATCTCATTCATGGGGGCTTGACCCTCATGACCTAAACACCTCCCAAAGGCTTCACCTCTTAATGCTATCACATTGGGGGTTGGGATTTTTTTTTTAAGATTTTATTTATTCATTTGACAGACAGAGATCACAAGTAGGCAGAGCAGCAGGCAGAGAGAGAGAGGGAGCAGGCTCCCCACTGAGCAGAGAGCCCGATGCGGGGCTCAATCCCAGGACCCTGGGCTCATGACCTGAGCTGAAGGCAGAGGCTTAACCCACTGAGCCATCCAGGCACCCAGAGGGTTAGGATTTTAACATATGAATTTTGGAGAGACACAAACATTTAGTCCATAATATCATCCTTTCTTCAGGATGAAGAAAGTGATGAAGAAAGAAGTGAGCTCCTGCCCTCATCCTTAACTTCTCCCCATAATTATTATTTATGGTGCCATATGTGGTAGATGATGCGGAGAATATGAAGGCAAATCGAACATGGTCCCTGACCTCAAGAAGTTTACAATCTACATAAGATAGGCACATAAATAACTCCATTGCAAGGTATAAAGCTGGTAATCAATGCAGCAGAGTGGTAGGGAGAGAGTGCTATGGGAGATGAAAGGAAGTACTTTTTGTTGGGGGTAAATCATCCAGTCAACACTCTATCTCAGCACAGGTGATGAATCAAAGTGTATGGGAACCAAGAGACTTGGATCTTGGGTTTAATTTATGTCAGCATCCGTGACTTGGTTCCTCTCCTTCCCCACTGCAGGCCTGTTCATTCTCCCTACTTTCTTTAACACAGGTCACTGCACAGAGGCAGTGCAAGGCACTGCCTCATTCTATGGCAAGGTGACACTGGGTTCTTAGGAGAACATTAGCTTCAAGCACGTTCAGTTACTCAAACCCAGACTGTGTTAACCTTTGAGATTCCTGGTACTCTTATTTTCCGGAAAACATGAGAGATGCTCATCTCCAGCTACAGCCTCATCTTGCACATCAGCACTGGCCTGTCAACTTTCCATCTCTGCAGTGTTTAAATCCTGAGGTCACTTTCTATTCCAGTATCTCTGGGTATGTCTTCGCCTCATAACTTCTCTGTTGGGAGTTTCCAGAAGAATCCAACGTGACCCCTGTTCCTCTTCTGAACCAAGAAACGTCACTGTGGCACACAGATTTCTACAGACTTCGTTAAACACTGTAGAGGAAGCCAGCATTATCAGGATGCTACAGAACAGGGCAAAGGATAGACACATTTTTAAACGTCTCTGAAATGTGTGTGTGTAGTTGGGTAAGTTAATGAAGGTATTTTGGACCTTTGCTGAGGCATCCTGGAACCCAAGTGATGACAGCAGTGCTCACATCCTTCTTGCTAACTTGGAATTTTGGTACTAATTCAGAAGTGGCTCTGGGATGCAGTAGTAATAAGAGCGCATAGAGCTAAGATTTATTCAGTGCTTACTATGTGCCAGGCACTAATCTAACTATATAATCTATATAGTTATAATATATAATATATATTTTCTATATATATTATATAATATATATTTTATATATATGTAATCTAATTTAATCTAACTATAGAGATTATTATCCTCTTAATAATATCATGAGGTGGGTATCAAATATAAAATATACTTTACTATATAATGTTGATTCATTAACACTAACTCCTACCCCACAGCATTCTAACTCATGCTGGAATGAAGCTTATCTAACACACATGCTTTTTTCCATAAGGCATATCACAGGCTTCTAGCACTTAGGAACACTAGACTATACTCCAGCATTACACTTTGGGCTATTTTAAACAATGAAATTACCAAAAAAGAACACAAAAATGCAAAAAACATGGCAATAAAGAGATTGCCAAAAGGACATCTGTTTATACTATGAGAGCTGAAATAAGAAGGCAGAACATTACTTTGTTCAACTTCATCAGAGAAAGTATATAGAAGGCTCAAATATTTTGCTGTTTTGCACATGTTCATGGAGGATGAAGAAGGTGCTAAGAATACTGATTTGGGGGTTATCAATACATTTCAGAGATCCTCAGTCTACACCCAGCATCTAGCTCTAGACTGGGCACTTTGCTGGCATTCAACAAATGTCATAGTTAAATATTTAGTATTGTACATAGAATTTAAATATAGGTGATATAAAAAAATTTATTGCCTAGACCATGCTTCAGGTAATATATGATTACAAAGAAAATAATGAGGATGATAATGACAGTAATAATGGTAATAGTTTAGCAATAACAATAATGACAACAAAACTATAAGACATAGTAGTAATAATAGTAGCAACTAGACCAATGATATGTTTCCTTATATTTTTATATTACTTTATTTTTTTAAAGATTTTATTCACTTATTTGACAGATAGAGATCACAAGTAGGCAGAGAGGCAGGCAGAGAGAGAGGAGGAAGCAGGCTCCCTGCTGAGCAGAGAGCCCGATGCAGGGCTCGATCCCAGGACCCTGAGATCATGACCCGAACGGAAGGCAGAGGCTTTAACCCACTGAGCCACCCAGGTGCCCCTATTTTTATAGTACTTTAAAACACTGCTTTATTTCTGTTGAGTTTTCATGACTTTGGGGACCATCTTAATTACCAAAGGCACCTGAACTACATACCCAAATGAATGTAACTCTTCAAAATGGACTCCTTGGAGTGTGCATTTTTTCCCATTTCTTTATTATGGTAAAACACACATGACATAAAATTTCCCATTTTAAATATTTTTAAGTGTATAGTTCAGTGATATTTAATACATTATGAATGTTGTGCTAATATCACCATCATCTATTTCCGTAACTCTTTTCATCTGGTAAAACTGAAATTCTGTACCTGTTAAACAATAACCTCCCATTCCCCACTTCTTCTGCCCCAGCCTCTGGCCCTACCATTCTACTTTCGGTCTCTACGAATTTGTATAGTCCTTATTTTTAAAAATTAAAAGAGAAATTACTCGTAATAATGCCTCTGATTATAAAATATCTCTGTAAAAGAGACAGCAATGGCATTAAGTACTTACTGCAGTGTATAGAAGGCAACGTTTGAAATTCAGAAAAGTTAAGAGATCTGTTCAAAGTTAAAGATTTTTTTAAAGATTTTATTTATTTATTTGACAGAGAGGATCACAAGTAGGCAGAGAGGCAGGCAGAGAGAGAGGAGGAAGCAGGCACCCTGCCAAGGAGAGAGCCTGATGCAGGACTCGAACCGAGGACCCTGAGATATGACCTGAGCCAAAGGCAGAGGCTTAACCCACGGAGCCACCCGGGTGCCCGAAAGTTAAACATTTAATAAGTAAATGATATGGTTGTTTCCATATTTTTACTATGGGAATAATGCTCCAATAACCATGGAAGTGCAGATATCAATTTGAGATTCTATTTACATTTCCTAAGTGTCTGTCAATGGATGAATGAATAAAGAAGATGTGATACGTATATGTATGTGTATATATACACACAATGGAGAATTTTTCAGTCATGAGAAAGAAGGAAATCTTGCAAACAGGATTTGTGTGTGTGACATGTGTGACAACATGGATGAACCTTGGAGCATTATGCTAAATGAAATAAGAGAAAGAAAAATACTATTCAATATCACACATATGTGGAATCTAAAAATGGCCAAACTCATAGAAACAGAATAGATGGTGGTTATCAGGGGCTGGAAGTTGGGAGAAATAGGGAGATGTTGGTTAAAGGATATAAACTTCCAGTTTTAAGCCAAGCAAGTTCTAGGGATCTAATATATAGCATGGTGATTATAGTTAGCAATAATTTAAGATTGTTGAAAGTTGCTAAGAGACTAGATAATAAATGTTCTTATTCCAAAAAAAGAAATGGTAATCATGTGATGGGACAGATGTGTTAGCTAAAGCTACGGTAGTCATCATTTTGCTATAAATAAGGGTATCAAATCAACACGCTGACACCTTAAACTTCTACAATGTTATGTCAATTATATCTCAATAAAGCTGAAAATAATAAGTAAATGATCTAAGCCTAAAATCTAAAACATTTTTGGTGGAGATCACAAACTCCTTGAAGGCAAGAATGCCATCTCACACTTCTTAGGCTCCCCAAACCTATCTCAATCTTCTGATGAGTGGACATGCCATGAAATCTTGTTCTTAACCATGATGATGATGAAAGCAATGTTATTTTGGATTGAAGAGCAGAACCACTGCATTTTAAAATAGAGACCCACTTGGGAGTTGAGGGAAATTGGAAGGGGAGGTAAACCATGAGAGACTATGGACTCTGAAAAACAACCTGAGGGGTTTTGAAGGGGCGGGGGGGGGGGGGGTTAGGGGAGCCTGGGGGTGGGTTTTAGGGAGGGCACGCATTGCATGGAGCACTGAGTGTGGTGCAAAAACAATGAATACTGTTACACTGAAAAGAAATAAAAATAAATTAAAAATAAAAAAAAATAGAGACCCACTTCTTTTTTTAAAATGCTTTCTCTTTCTCCTCTGAAGTTCTTTATTATTTTATCAAAATTCATGAAAGGGAACAAAAATTACCTTTTGAAATTGACATGCTGTGCCTAGAGTGATATGTGAGGTTACAAAAATTCAACAACCCAGTTCAGCTGTGTTATTAATATTGCTCTTCCTGATTAGTGTTAATTGGAATATTTTAATTGATGCAATGTTTTACTGCCTTCACAGCTTGAATGAGTTAAGTGCAGAGAACAATTTTTCAATAATAAAAGCTAACAAAAACTACCCTGATCTTACTAAATTCTGTATGAATGTATTGTGACAAGCAGATATCACAAATTCATTGTAGTAGAAAATGGGATGAATATCATACTCACTTATTCAGTTCTTTTAACATATGTTTATGAAGTGCCTAATGATGAGACCCTGTTTTAGGAGCTTGGGACACAATATCAGACAAATATCGGACAAATATTTCTGCCATTGCAGAATTTACATCTGGCCAGGTAAGGTAGAAAAATAAAAAACATGATAAATTATAATTACAAAGTATGCTAGAAGGTAGTGAGGCTGTGGGAGATGCAAAAAATAGAGCATGGTAGGAAAGACTGGGAGAGCTGGAAGGACAGGTGCAATTTTAGATAACAGACTCAGGGTAAGTCTGTGGGATTCTGACATTAGAGCAAAGATTCGAAGGAGGCAAAGATTTGACCAGGTGAGTGTTTAGGGGAAACTATCCTATGAGGAACACCAGGAGCCTATTTTAACTGGAGTTGAACAAAGGAGGAAAAGAGCAGTTAAGAGATGGAGTCAAGGAAGTCTTAGGGCAGGGAGAATGAGTGACTGTTCAGGGATTTGGGGACCCCTGTAAAATCCCTGGCTCCTATTCGGAGTGTAACTGGAGACACTACAGGTTTTTGAGCAGAAGAGCTACATAGTTTGATTAAGGTTTTGTGGTTATTTGACTCAGTTCTGTTCAACCGGAATGATTGCCCATTGCAAGGCTGCTGGAGTGCTAAGAACAAAAGATGTAAAGATAAATTAAGAAAAGCCACAGCTTTGGAGAGTTCCCCATCTTGTAGGGAGATGTGGGCCTGATTCAAAACAGACAATGGCAAGAGCTTTAGCGCATGTGTAAACAAAGTGCTTATGGGAATACAAAGGAGAAAGCAAAATAGTTTTCTTGCAGGAAAAAAAAAAAATGTAATAGTATAGATCATGTGGTCTTGGTGTCAAAAAATTAGATTTTTAAAAAAGATTTTATTTATTTATTTGACAAAGAGAGAGAAATCAGAAGTAAGCAGAGAGGCAGGAGAGAGAGGGGAAAGCAGGCTCCCCGCTGAGCAGAGAGCCCGATGTGGTGCTTGATACCAGGACCCTGAGATCATGACCTGAGCTGAAGGCAGAGGCTTAACCCACTAAGTCACCCAGGTGCCCCCAAAAATAAGATTTAAAGAGGAGAGGAAAAGAGAAGTTAAAATCACCTTAGAGATTCACAGATCATAAAAAACCCAACAGTAAAGAAATTTGTTAATTTTGTTTAACCCGTCATTTCCTAAACTTATCTGAGTTCTGTACACTTTAGAGGTGACTATATTAATATCCCATAGAACCAGAGTTCACTAATTTGGGGAAAAATAATATAAGCAATGAGGGCTATAGTACGAATTTAGGTACGGAGGGGGTATGATGTGTTGAGCAACATAACAGTATCTGGATTTGGGAATGTTAACTCTTACACAGTGGTATGAAGTCAGGACAAATACTTTGGGGCTTTAGCAACAGAAATGGATGAAGCTAAAAATAAATGCAAAGTAATTTGTACCATTCATTTAATCTTTCTTCCAGAAAACTTTAAAGAACACATGATATTATGTAAAGACTTAAGCAATTAATGTTTCTTCTGATAAGTTTTAAAGAAAGAAGCTGAAACACAATGTGAACTGGTAATACTTAATTCATCTTCATTCAGAACAGTGGTACTCGCCTAAATTAGATTTCATTGAATTAAAGTAGCAAGGAGAAAACTTGAGGGTATATTTAGCTTATGTATTAAGTATGGATTTTATTTTTAGGTTTCAGTTTTTCATTTCCATTTTTTTCTCAGAGAAATAAGGGTGCATTAAAGACCATACTATGGAATTAAAAGGGATATTGAAACGTGAATTTAATCAAGTGGTATTTTTAGGTTAGGAGAGGCCAAAAGATTCTACTTGATTGGCTTTAAGAATCCTCAAATTCATGTCAGCCTTACTGATGAATTCCTCAACTTTCCACGTGTGGTTTCTAGAATATCTCCATATAATCCTATAAAAGACATCTTGCAGTAATTCCATTTTACTAAGAACTACAATGATGAAAGAGGATGAAAATTACCGAATTCAGATGTTCAAGTTATAGTGTAGTTTAGGTCCCCCTTTTTTGGGGTCAAAAACCAAGCATGTAACCTAACTGAGATGCATTTGGATTTCATTTAAAAGAAGAAAACAAACACAAACTTAATGTCTTATATCTTAATTGTCAAGAAAACACTAACCAACAATGCTATAGTGAGAACAAAACATCCTATTCTTTTCTCCAGTTATTTCTGTGATTAATGAAAAGATAAGAAAAGTAATTTTCAAAAGTCTGAGAAGGCATTGACTAGATTTTCTGCAGTAATGAACACAAAGAAATTAGGTACAATAAGAAGATTACTTTACCCACAATCATATTTATAAAAACCTGATGAGTTTTTGAATTGATCATACATCTTTTTGGATACAAAACAAATTTGAACCAAAGATATCCTTCTGTTATTCTAAAATAAGACTGCTATTAGTAAAATGAGATGATCCTTACCTATTTAACAAAATATATTACAGAAAGTTTTTTCTGCTTCCCCTTGGGAGTGTCATCTGAGTTGTGGGCAGAAAAAAGGCTCTGGGATCCCACCAAATCCCAATTACACACATTTCTTTCCATATTCTCTGGAGAGAAGGAAAGAGAATAACAAATAAGAATGGGGGGGGGGACTCTTTAAAATCACTGTACTTTTCTTTCTATCTTCAGTGTAATTTAACCTCTCACTTGAACATAAAGCATAATTCAATTGAGAAGTGTGTTCATAGCACATGAAACACAATAAAGCATGATGAAGTGTATCGTTAAAAAAAAAAAAAAAAAAAGAATGGGAGGGGGGCGGAATATATGAAGCCACTTGGCACCAGACCTTAGAGAGAAGGGGATGGATGTTTGAACTAACACCATAAGAAAAAGCCCTTCATCTCAACTACTCAGTTTCCTGAAAACATTGTGTATGCCAAAACCTTGTCTAGAGCTTTCTTTGGGACTAGATCAAAGTGCAGCCTGCCAGTCTCAATTCTGGTGGATAATCTAATTTGGATTATTTATCCATGACTATAATACCTTCAAAATATGAACCCTTTCCAGATTATTTAATCATTTAAATATTCCAGGGGGTGTTAATGATTCTTACTGAAACAAGCAGAACAGACATAATCAAACTTACAGAATAGAAATGTGAATATTATATAAGAACCTTGTTACCCACAGACAGAGAATTATAGCATCGCAAGTTTTCAAAGGACTCAAGACATCATTTATTTGGACTCCCAAAGGAAGTTGAAGCCTGGAGCCATCAAGTGATATTGCTTGAAGTGCCTGGTTTGTGGCAGAGCCAGGATAAGAACCCAAGCTGACATTTTTACTACTCTCCCATTACAATATATTGTACTATGCTAACAGTTATTGCAAAGTTTGTTCTGAGAACATTGCTTTTCTACAAACAAAAAATGAGTTGGGGAGTTACTATTTACTGTATCTCCTTCTTGGGATACACAAAGCACATTATAGCATCAAAAATTCCCAGAAGTCCTACAGAAAACAAGGCTGTGGACTGTTCATTGCTAATCTCTCCTAGAATCAGTGTCCTCCTGAGCCTACATGGGGAACTGCTACAGGGGAGCATCATGCTAGTATTTTTCTACTAACAGATCAGACAACAAATATTATTTACAGAAGGTGAAATATTTCTCTGATGATTTAATCCACTTTGAGGACTAGAATCTAAAACATAAGTCTATGTTTTTCATTACTTGCTCCAAACTGTCAAAATTGGTGAATGGACAGGAAAATATACTGAAAGATAGGGAAGATTTGAAACATGGTAAATTTCCTTACACTGCAAACTTTATGCCCTAAACAAGAACATGTATGGCACTGCAAGTTTTTATTTGGTATTCCCAACTATTCATAATCTACCAGAAAAATGGTAGGTAAAAGTTGTTACTTTTCTCAGATTTGAATGTGAGTTACTCAGTCTCCAAGACTCATTCATAGGAAAGGGCTACCTGAATGTTACATGAGTCCTTTCAACTTTCCATAACATAAAGCTCCATGTGACTTTGCCATTCTGTTCTTACTGGGTACTCAGGAACTGTGATCAAGGCAAAAGATGGTTTCCTATTATTTCTTACTACATACCATTAATGAGATAATTCCATGTTGGTAGCCACAAATGAGGATATCACAGAAGTCTGGAAATTGGCAGTTGAAACAAGTTAAGTCATTCTTGGGAAATGTAAGTAAGAAATAATACTAAAAAGGGTCCCCCAAATAGTAGTGATTAAGAACTAAAAAGAAAAATCATTTAGGCACGTGATAGCTCCAACTATCTTTAATTTAAAAAGCACCATACCATATTTCATGAAGGTAATATCATCAATAATTAAGGGCCCACAATCTTAAAAGATGCAGAAAAGCATTTGAAAAAATTGTCTGTTCTTGAGAACAACTCTCAACAAAGTGGGTTTAGAAGGAATACCTCAACAAAATTAAACCTATATACAACAAACCCATTATTAACATCATACTCAGTAGTGAAAAACTGAGCTTTCCCTTTATGATCAGGAACAAAAAAGATATCCACTCTCACTACGTTTGTTCAATAATACTAAGAATCCTAGCCACAGCAGACAAGAAAAATAAAAGACATTAAAACTGGTAAGAAAGAAGTAGAAATGGGGCACCTAGCGATGATATATATTATACAAAGAAAATCCTAAAGACTCCAACAAAAAACTATTAGAAGTAATAAATGAATTAGTAAAGTTCCAAGATATAAAATTAAAATACAGATATCTGTTATACTTCTACACATTAATTATGAAATAGTAGAAAGAGAAATTAAGAAAACAATTCCATTTATATTTGCACCGAAAGGAATAAAATACCTAGGAATAAACTTAACTAAGAAGTTCATGTGAAAGACCTGTATTCCGAAAAGTATAAGACACTGGTGAAAGAAATTGAAGACAACCCAAATGGAAAGATATTCTGTGCTCATGGATTAGAAGAATTAGTATTAAAATATCCATACTACGTAAAGCAATCTGCAGATTCAATGCAATCTCTATCAAGATACAAAGAACATTTTTCACAGAATTAGAACAAAGAATACTAAAATTTGCATGGAACCACAAAAGTCCCTGAATAGCCAAAGCAATTTTGAGAACGAAGAACAAAGCTGAAAGTATCACAATCCCAGGTTTTAAACTGTATTACAAAGTTGTCATAATCAAAACAGTATGATACTGACACAAAAATAGACAGAGAGATCAATGAAACAGAAGAAAGAGCACAGAAATAAACCCACACTTACATAGTCAACTAATCAATAGCAAAGGAGGCAAGAATATATGATGGGGAAAAGACCATCTCTTCAACAACTAGGGTGTGGAAAACTGGATAGCTACATGCAAAAGAATGATACTGAACTGCTTTCTTACACTGTACACAAAAATAAACTCAAAACGGATTAAAGACTTAAATGTAAGATGTGAAGCCGTAATACTTTTAGAAGAAAGCATAGGCAGTAATCTCTTTGACACTGGCCTTAGTAACATTTTTCTGAGTATGTCTCCTCAGGCAAGGAAATCAAAAGCAAAAAGAAACTTCAGGGACTCCACCAAACTAAAAAGCTTTTGCACAGCAAAGGAAACCATCAACAAAATGAAAAAGCAATCTACTGAATGGGAGAAGACATTTGCAAATGATATATCTGATAAGGAGTTAATATCCAAAATATATAAAGAACTCATACAATCTAATACCAAAAAAACCATAATCCAATTAAAACATGGGCAGAGTACGTGAATAGGCATTTCCCAAGGAAGACATTCAGTCGGCCACAGACACACGCAAAGATGCTTAACATCTCTCATCATCAGAGAAATGCAAATCAAAAACCTTATACCTGCCAAAATGACTGGTACCAAAAAGACATGAAACAAGTGTTGGCAAGGATGTGGAGAAAAAGGAACCCTTGTACACTGTTGGTGGGAATGTAAACTGCAGCAGCCAGAATGGAAAACAGGATGGAGGGTCCTCAAAATAGAAATAGCATATGATCCAGTAATTACACTGCTGGACATTTACACAAAGAAAATGAAAATACTAAATAAAAAAGATATGTGCACCCCTGTGTTTATTGCAGTATTATTTACAATAGCCAAGATATGGAAGCAACCTAAGTGTCCACCAATAGATAAATGGATAAAGAATATGTGTTATATATTACAGTGGAGTATTACTCAGTTACAGAAAAGAATGAGATCTTGCCATTGATGACAGTATGGACAGACTTAGAGGGTACTATGTTAAGTGAACTAAGACAAGGACAAATACCACATGATTTCACTAATATATGGAATTTAAAAACAAAACAAACAAAAGCAGAAACAGAACCATAAATATAGAGCACAAATTGGTGTTTGCCAGAGTGCCAAGAGGACTTGCAGGGAGGGGATAAAAGGAGTAAAGAGGAGTGGGTGATACAGGCTTCTAGTTAAGAAAAGGGTAATCATGGGGATAAAATGTACAGCATAGGAAAAATAGACAATGGTACTTTTAACACTGTTGTGTGGTGACAGATCACTACGCTTGGGGCGATCACAGGAATCCGTACAGAGTTGTCGAATCACTATGTTGTACACCTGAAACTAATGTGATATTTTATGTCAACTAAATTTCAAAGCTCATATATTAAAAGCTCAAATATTAAAGCTCATAAAGTAAAACCCAACTCTCTTTTTCCATTACAGAGGGAAATAAAGCCAAATGTTTCTAGGTAAAAGCAAGAGTTGGAGAAACATCATCACATCACTAATAGTACTAATGAGGTCTTAAAACTTGCTTTTGGACCTCATCTGCCAAGGTCTTGTAGGTTAATAGCAGAGATTAACAAGCTTGCTGAATAGATAAGATGATTAACTAGCCTTCTTATTGCTATGAACAAAAAAAACCCAAAACCCCCCCCAAAAAAACCTGGAAGAGAGATAGGGATCGGAAGTGAAATGTGTGATCTCTTTCTAGCAAGTAAACCTGTTTCCATTTAGGATGAAACTAATTGTGAAGTTTTTTTCATTTGAACTCTGGCATCCTGTTTGCAGCATTTTATACAAGGTTAACTTTCTTCATTTCATTGCCTATAATGTGGAAATAATTCAGCAACTGAACTTGCTGCTCCCCAGCAACATAATGAAAACAATAATACTTCCCCAAGGAAGTTACATGTCTCAGGTCATTGGTGGTGTGACAGAGATGTCCCTATCTTTTACGAAAGCTAAGCTCTGCTTTGCAAATCTTTATGCACTTGGGAAATGCTCCCACAAATACTGGTATTTCGGAAACTGTGTTTTAACAATACGCAGTACACATATACCCCTATATTAATTTTATGGGTCCTATTATGATGCTCATTTTAAAACTAAAAATTAAACGAATGATCTTTCTCTCTCTCTCAGGGAAGGGGAGATTCAGAGTTAAAACAAAAAACCCTTTAATATTAAAAGTGATTGCTAAGTAAATGGAATTGGTTGTGACAGGTGTCTCATAGCAAGATGATTTCTATAGCTGATTTTCTGTGAAGGACAATAATGCTACAATAATTCAAGTGCATTTGTTAATTCACTTTTGCTTGGCAAGTTCACAGTCTGAATCAGTACATATTCAGCAGCAAACTAAAAGATGCACAGATCAATTAGTTTTGGATGCTTTCAAAACATCATTTAATTGGGTGCCGGGGTGGTGCACTCATTTAAGTGTCCAATTCTGGGTTTCAGCTCTGGTGCTGATTGCAGGGTCATTATAATGAGCCCTGTGCTTGGCTCTGTGCCCAGTGTGGGGTCTGCTTGAAACAACCTCTCCCTCTCTCTTTGTCCCTCCCCTGCCATGCTCACTGTCTCTCTCCAAAATAAGTAGATCTTTAAAATAATATCATTCAAGGGCACCTGGCTGGCTTAGTTGGTTAAGCAACTGCCTTTGGCTCAAGTCATGATCCCAGAGTCCTAGGATCAAGGCCCACATCAGGTTCCCAGCTCCATGGGGAGACTGCTTCTCCCTCTGACCTTCTCCTCTCTCATGCTCTCTCTCAAATAAATTAAAAAAATCATTCAAAACTAAAAGCAATATTAATATTCAAGCCAATTAATATTTTCTCATAAGCTAGAATGATTGTGATTCCTGAAATGACCCATCCCTGAAATAAGGATTATATACAGTCATTGTCAACAAAGTTATGTACTAGAAATCTCTTTTGTTTGATTCAAGTAGGCCAGCAGTGCTCACCGCAAAAATGTGCAATTGAGATCTATACGGGGAGAGCACAGGGAGCATCTAAATATATGGAGACGGGGTATAGTGGGCTGAACAGTGGCTCCCAAAAAGATTTGTGTCTTTTCTCATAGTCAGAAACTATGAGTGTGAATCTACCTAGAAAAAGGTATTTGCAGATGTAATTACGGATCTTCAGATGAGAGGATCATCTTGGATTATCTGAGTAGGACCTAAAGCCAATCCTGAGTATCTTTAATAAGAGTGAGGCAGAGGGAAATGAGACATTACCACGGGGGAGAAGTCATGTGAGGATGGAGGCAGAGATGAGAATCACGTGCAGGAATGGCAGACATTTTCCTTACACCTACCACAGGGAGTGTATCCCTACCAAGTTTTGGATCCTAAGCTCCTTAACAGAACAACTTTCTGTTGCTTTAAGCCATCAAATTTGTGATAATTTGTTAGGGCAGCTTCAAGAAGCTAATGCATCAGGTTTTTGCTCTCCTGCTATGTGAACCTGGGGAAGAGTATTTGTGTAAGCCTCAGTTGCTTTATCTTTTGAAAAGTATCTTTCTGAACTATATAACGAGAATAATAATAATAATAATATCAATTAATAACATTAACACCACCACCATCATTTGTATAACTCCTTACAATAATCCTGTGGGTTGTGTTATAAAACTCTTATTAAGTAATAATCTCAGAGAAGTCAAATGGCTCATCCTTGTTGAAACAGGGAGTTTGTAGAGGCTCAACCCTCAGTCTTCCTCTTCTCCTTTTGGTCATTGAATAGATCAGACATTTAGGACACTGTGATAGCTCTGGTGATGTGGAGTTTCCAGTCAGGCAGGGAGGACAAATGTTCAGTAAGCAACTAAATCCAATCTCATTTGAATTTGATACATAAATCAAAGTAATAATACCTGTTACTTGTGCAAATTAGTGGTAGCAGATGCTGATTATCATCAAGTATTTATCTCTTTCATGTAGAGAGTTTGCACCAAAGATAAGATTTTCCACGGAGCAGAAAAAAGTCAAGAAAATATACAAGTTCTAGATGGCATGAAGGGAGAAGTCACTGGTCATTGAAGTGCATTTGTGGAAGGTAACTTGTTTTATGATAAATATCAAACTCACTCCGGTTCAACAAAAAGCTGTTGGATAAATACATACAATAATCACAGAAAGCAAAGCAACTTTCATGGACTTACGACCTGGAGGCTGGTTTGCCTAGCATGTTAAACAGAAGGTTCTCAAGCAGAACATCTCACAGTACGTTTGTCAGCCGGGGGCCTGAGTCACATAGAGCACATCTGCCCACTTAGTCCCTTCCTTTGCATGCTTGACCAGTTCTGTTCCTCTGCCTTCTGAGGAGGTTGTGCAGTGACTATCCTTGAAGGTCTTTTAAAAAAAAAATAGGAAGCATCTGTCGTAGATGGCTCAGTCATTCACCTGACAGAAAGAAGCAAGCTGGCCTAGCTGATCTCCCGAGATCTATGAAGGCTTGATGTCTCTTTAATTTTAGTTCACTTAGCCACAGTTGAATCATTTCAGATGGCCACAAGTACTGAAGGGGGAATCTGACCCCAGAGAAACAGTAGCACTGAGAACATAAGAATCTGATAAACTGAGGTTCAGATTCTAACTTCACCACATACTGTGTGACTCCAGATAAATGACTTCATTTGGCTTACTGTAGGCTTTTTCATTTTTAAAAGAGATAATGATTTTTCTCTCCTAAAAATGAAGTGAGATCATGCTTGTACATTGTGTAACCTGGCATCTCGTAAATGCTAAGCACTAGATGGCAACTGCTCCTATTATCCATAATCATCATCATTATCTCCACCTTCTCATAGAAAAAGCTACCTCACTTAATAAACCCTACCAAATGGGTAGAAACCATAAACACTTCCCTCATCCGATGTACCCAGAGTCATCGGTTGGGTTCAGAATGAAAAATTCACTCTTCACCTTGCAACTAGACATGTACTTTTCCAATTCTTTTCTAGTTTAGTTTCTTTTTCCCTTTGCCTCTCTACATTGTTTTTTGGATTCCCTCTGTTTTCCATCAGAAGCAAACTTGTGAGTTGCATCTACTTGGGCACTCATGTCAGGGCTAAGACCTCTCAGGCATGACAACTTAATTAACAACAATAATAACTAAACAGTATTCCATATTTTACATGTGTCAGATACTTAGTGCATGCAACTGCCTCATGGGTTAGGTACTGGTGTTACCATTACTGCTGTTATTACTGTTTCATAGATGAGGAAACAGTTCAGAGTAAAGGATCTGCCCAGAGGTGTACAGCTATAAAGGGGAATCAAAACTTGATCCTACACCATGTAGTTCTAGAGACGTCTTTCAAATGGTCAGACAAATTCCTAGGGATCCTGAATCAATATCATTAAGACTAAAAGGATACAACATCACACAGAGTGAAGATCTAGTTGGTACACTGGGGAAATTCTTAAAGCATAAAGAGAAAAAAATATATGTGGATGTACAGACAGAATCAACTTTTTTTTCTTCTTGATTGTCATGTCTCTGAGCAACTGATATGTTGAATTTGGTAGACCAAAAGGATGGGAGAATCAGCACAAGATGTGTTGTGCCTGCCAAACATAATGATTAAAATGCTTTCAAACACTAAATACTATAAACATTGAATACTATAAAAAGAGCATACTTACTCTGGTCTAGCACAGTTTTCACCTCTCTATGGGCTTATATCCATCCCTATGATCCACCCATTCATGATACCTATATGGGCTCTATGTGGGTTTGGGTTTCTAACTTCTGAGAGAGCAATAAATAATGCTGGTTGTTATTATCTCTATTTTCTAAATGTCTGCCAGTAAATATTTCAGCAGGCAATGAGATGAATATAACCAATCTATATAACCTAAAATTTAAAATCATGGTACAATAGTCTATTCTCTGACAAATATATACCCAGAAAACCAGAAAGGGTTATGGTTAATCAAAACCTATACTGATGTTTCCAGAGGAATTATGCATGGCACCTTTATTATAAATATTATAAGATGAAAAAGAAGCAGGAAAATTACAGAGTTCAACCAACTAGAGAATGGATTCGTCATGAACGTTCATTAAATATCAACCTGGTGGATTAGGAACAGCAGTAATTATCCTGCAGTGATCAAATGATATTTCAATATGCCAAAGATGGATTTTTTTATGTAACAATTCTTTTATAGTCTTCAGTTCAAGTGCTGTCTTTAAAAAAAAAAAGATTTTATTTATTTATTTGAGAGAGAGAGAATGCATAAGAGAGAGAGTGAGAGAGAGAGAGGGAGAATGAGCAGGGGAAGGGGCAGAGGGAGAAGCAGGCTTCCTGCTGAGGAGGGAGCCCAATGCAGACTTGATCCCAGGACCCTGGGATCATGACCTGAGCTAAAGGCAGGCACTTAACCAACTAAGCCCCTCAGGTGCCCCCAAATGCTGTCTTATAATGGACACATAATTGGTCCGTAGACACCAAACATGGATTGGTTTGAATTTTCCTAAGCATTAGAAACTTCACAGCATTAAAATATTGGTATTTTCAAGTAATCCCTAGAGAAAAATTTTAAAAAGTTTAAAAGCCTGGGGCACCTGGGTGGCTCAGTCAGGTGATTGCCTTCCTTCAGGTCATGATCCTGGGGTCTTCTGATGGAGCCCCATGTCAGGCTTCCTACTCAGCAGGGAGCCTGCTTCTCCCTCTCCTCCCACTGTGCTCTCTCTTGCTCTCTCTCTTTCTTTCTCAAATACATAAAAAAAACTTTTTTAAAAAAGGTTAAAAGACTGAATCCTACACAGAAAAATCACAATTACTTTCTATTTCCTTTGGCTCCTACCTCCTCCTCTCATACCTTCTAATACTTAGGTCCCCATGAAAACCTCAATGACATACCTCTGGAGATAAAGTAGGGGGATAGTGTGAAAAACATAGGCATAATGGGGTAAAGGGAGAACAGGAAAACCTAATAATGGCATTGGGACTTCAGCTAACAATTGTGACTTTCAAGATGCATTGCGTCAAGAGCCTCAATTGCCTTTGCCTTTATAATTAGGAAACTGGATCAGTGTTCTAAGGGATCTCTTATATAGCCAAATAAACTCACAGATCAAGCCAGGACATTTAACAGAAACACAAAACTGATTTCAGGTCACTCTTTTACCCTAAGACTATAATTTCCCTTAAAAGCACTTCATAAACATCAAGTTGCTTTTCCTCACCACAGTGCTCTAGGATACATGTCTTCTTTTTCTTTTCTTTATTATGCATTAAAGAGCAAAGAGATAAAGAAAAGTAGTAGCTTACCCTGGAAACGATGGGGAATGAGCACTGAAATGGTTTTCAAAGTAAACGGTACTGACTTTTGGTCCCCGAACTGAATCATAACACCAGGTCTCCTGTCTGCCCAGTGGTGTATCATAACTTCTTAGAAAAACAGCCAGAATTCTCTGGAGGTTAGGCTGATTATTTGTTAGTAAGGAAGGCAGGACCTGCTATGACCTATATATATTCCTCCCCATAAATAAAATTTGAAAATCCATACAATCAGAAAGTAGGAATCAGTTATGGATGTGTATTTTGAACTTATTGTTACTAGGAAACCATTTAATGCAAAGGTGCTCCATGGAAGGAAGACTAAGAGGGTTAATACATTGCTCCCAGCCATCTTACTCACTTCACGCATACATCTAGGATATAGCTTAGACCTGATTCACAGTACAGTATTACTGTTTTGTCTTCTTTCCATTTTTTTAACTTTGTGAAGTGTTTTATATTCATTTTGTTAATGATGATAAACTTAAAAGATGGCAGAGTATTTTCCCCACAGTTTTAAAAGGAGGTTTCAAATGAAGGTTATAGAAGAATAAAGAATATAAATGGTATTTACTGAATTCAGCAAGTTTGAACTCACCGGAATTAAGATTAAAAGCACCTTTATTCCTTGTTTAGGTTTCTGGCAGATACTCTATTTCGATTGATCTTATGGCATATTGGTTTCTTTCTTCCTTATTTGAGGGAAAGCACTCCATGTATATTTCTTTTTATTTCTCCTCTCCCTACTCATATGAGGTTTTGGCAGGATCATATCTAATTTTCCTCTTGCTTTTCAGAGTTCCTAGTACAGTGTCATGTGCTCAGTTGGTATTTAAATGTAGATCAAAATATCCTACATAACTTGGGCTTGTAATTGTGAAAGATAATTAAAATCAGCAAAGAATTGAGACTGACTCAAGTTTATAATGCAGAAATTGTAAAGAAGATTATTTAATTCTGTATGATAAACAGCATCACAACTTTCCCACTCAGGAAATGAAAATGTATTATTACAGATATGAAAGTGGTACATTTTCCACCAATGCAAAGATGGAATTTTAAGAGCATGAGTATGTATGGGCCTATACCAAGACTAGAAATATACTTGTTTACAGGAGTAAAAAACAAACATTAAATGAGTAAAGTAGGGTGTAACTGCATAACACATTAAAGGCCAAAGTGGTTAGAAGAATGCGCCGGATCTAGAGTAGCTCAATGGCAGCAATGGTTGCTAGAAATTCTGTCTTTAAGAGAAGCTTGACTGTGGTAGAGAATCCTATTTCAGGCAAATTAGATTCTAAACTAAAGACCGTAGTCAGAGATAAAGAGGGACACTACATCATTCTTAGAGGGTCTATCCACTAAGAAGATGTAACAATTATATTTATGCCCCCAATACTAGAGCAGCCAACTACATAACACAACAGTTAATCAAGACAAAGAGTCACATTGATATGAATACATTAATAGTAGGTGATCTTAACATGCCACTCTCAGTAATAGGTCATCCAAGCAGAAAATCAATAAAGAAACAAGAGCATTGAATGACACATTGGACCAGATGAACCTCATAGATTTACACATTCCACCCTAAAACAACAGAATACTCATTCTTCTTAAGTGCACGTGGAACTTTCTTCAGAATAGACCATATACTGGGTCACAAATCAGGGCTCAACTGATACCAAAAGATTGAGATTATTCCCTGCATATTCTCAGACCACAATACTTTGAAACTGGAACTCAACCACAAGAAAAAGTTTGGAAGGAATTCAAACACTTGAAAGTTAAAGACCACCCTGCTTAAGAATATTTGGATCAACCAGGAAATCAAAGAAGAACTTAAACAATTCATGGAAACCAATGAGAATGAAGACACATTGGTCCAAAACCTATGGGATATGGCAAAGGTGGTCCTAAGGGGGAAATACATAGCCATCCAAGCCTCCCTCAAAAAATTGAAAAATCCAGAATACACCAAA
Organism: Mellivora capensis; assembly: GCA_004024625.1. Classification (NCBI taxonomy): domain Eukaryota; kingdom Metazoa; phylum Chordata; class Mammalia; order Carnivora; family Mustelidae; genus Mellivora; species Mellivora capensis. The sequence goes on from PISX010002265.1 coordinate 85,298, forward strand.
TCTCTTTACACCTTGAAGAACTGGAAAATAAACAACAAATTAAGCCAACTCCACACACAAGAAGGGAAATAATCAAGATTACAGCAGAGATCAATGAGATAGAAACTAGAGATACAGAAGAACACATCAGTGAAACTAGAAACTGGTTTTTTGAGAGAATCAGTAAGATCGATAAACCACAGGCCAAACTAATCCAAAAGAAAAGAGAGAGGACTTAAGTTAATAAAATAATGAATGAAAAGGGAGCGATCACAACTAACACCAAGGAAATTGAAACATTCATCAGAAAATATTATCAAGAGTTATATGCCAATAAGTTAAGCAACCAAGACAAAATGGATGCTTTCCTGGAAACCTATAAACTTCCAAAACCGAATCAGGAGAAAATGACAACCCGAAAAGACCAATATCTAATAACGAGATTGAAGCAGTGATCAAAAACCTCCCAAAAAACAAGAACCAAGGATCTGATGGATTCCCTGGAGAATTCTACCAGACATTTAAAGAAGAAATAATACCTATTCTCCTGAAGCTGTTTCAAAAAAATAGAAACAGAAGGAAAACATCCAGACTCTTTCTATGAAGCCAGCATTCATAGAAATAATCAGGATAGGAACCCTGATCCCCAAACCAGGCAAAGACCCCACCAAAAAGGAGAATTTCAGACCAATATCCCTAATAAATATGGATGCCAAGATTTGCAACAAGATCCTAGCTAAAAGGATTCAATAGTACATTAAAAAGATTATTCACCATGACCAGGTGGGATTTATATGTGGGATACATGGGTGGTCATTCCCAAATCAATGTGATAGAACAAATCTATAAGAGAAAAGAACCACATGGTCCTCTCGATGCAGAAAAAGCATTTGACAAGATGCAGATCCATTCCTGATTAAAATGATTCAAAGTATAGGGATAGAGGGAACATTCCTGAACTTCATAAAATCTATCTATTAAAGACCCACAGCAAATATCATCCTCAATGGGAAAAAGCTCACAGCCTTCCTGTTGAGATCAGGAACACGACAAGGATGTCCACTCTCACCACTGTTGTTTAACATAGTACTAGAAGTCCTAGCAACAGTAATCAAACAACGAAAAGAAATAAAAGGTATTCAAATTGGCAAAGAAGAAGTCAAACTCTCTCTCTCCGCAGATGACATGATACTTTATATGGAAAACCCAAAAGACTCCACCCTGAAACTACCAGAACTCATACAGCAATTAAGTAATGTGGCAGGATACAAAATCAATGTACAGAAATCAGGTGCTTTCTTATACACTAACAATGAAAATATAGAAAGGGAAATTAGAGAGTCGATTCCACTAAAACACCAAGAACCATAAGATACCTGGGAATAAACCTAACCAAAGAGCTAAAGATCTGTACTCAAGGAGCTACAGAACACTCATGAAAGCAACTGAAGAAGACACAAAAAGATGGAAGACCTGTCTTGCTAATTTTGGCCATTCTAACTGGTGTAAGGTGGTATCTCAATGTGGTTTTAATTTGAATCTCCCTGATGGCTAGTGATGATGAACATTTTTTCATGTGTCTGATAGCCATTTGTATGTCTTCATTGGAGAAATGTCTGTTCATATCTTCTGCCCATTAGAGCTTCCCTATGACCCTGCAATTGCACTACTGGGTATTTACCCCAAAGATACAGATGTGGTGAAAAGGGCGGCCATCTGTACCCCAATGTTCATAGCAGCAATGGCCACAGTCCCCAAACTGTGGGAAAAACCAAGATGCCCTTCAACGGATGAATGGATAAAGAAGATATGGTCCACATATACAATGGAGTATCATGCCTCCATCAGAAAGGATGAATATCCAACTTTTGTATCAACATGGACGGGACTGGAGGAGATTATGCTGAGTGAAATAAGTCAAGCAGAGAGAGTCAACTATCATATGGTTTCACTTACTTGTGGATCATAAGGAATAACATGGAGGACATGGGGAGATGGAGAGGAGAATGTAGTTGGGGGAAATCGGAGGGGGAGACAAACCATGAGAGACTGTGGACTCTGAGAAACAAACTGAGGATTTTGGAGGGGGGGGGTGGTGGGTTGGGTGAGCCCGGTGGTGGGTATTATGGAGGGCACATATTGCATGGAGCACTGGGTGTGGTACATAAAAAATGAATTATGGATCACTGAAAAAAAAATAAAGTTAAATTAAATTTAAAAAATAAAAAAGAGAAGCTTCAAGTCCAGATTATCTTTTGGAGAAACTACTTTTGAAAATCCTTTATTCTTAGTCAGAACCCCAAATATAAAACATAAAAAAAGAACTAGTTCATACTGAATCAAATCAATGAGAACCTTTTGGAAGTCATAAAGGTGTTTACTGGATGAACATATTGGGGGTGAGGAATAAGTTTCACAGAGCCTAACAGCCATAAATGATCTCTTACACTGAAAAGATACACGCATTCAGGCACTGAATGTGTAATACAAGAAACGACATTAATAGTACTTACTACAGTTTGAATTGAAAATATTTAGAATCATTCTGTTTCAACTTGGTCCTGACAATGTAGATTTATAGGGCAATTAGTTTAGTTTAGTTTTGTTTTAAAGATTTTGTTTATTTATTTGACAGAGAGAGAGAGAGATCACAAGTAGGCAGAGAGGCAGGCAGAGAGACAGGGGGAAGCAGCTCCCTGCTGTGCAGAGAGCCTGATGAAGGGCTCCATCCCAGGACCCTGAGACCATAACCTGAGCCGAAGGCAGAGGCTTAACCCTCTGAGCCACCCAGGTGCCCCTAGGGCAATTAGTTTTATACTCTCATATATAATGCTCAGAATATAAGTCAGAAATACATAGCACAACTAGCATCATAATCAATGATGAAAGACTGTAAGCTTTTCCTCTAAGATCAGGAGTAACACAAGGATGCCCATGCTCACCACTCCTATTTACCATAGTACTAGAAGTCTTAGTTAGATAAATCATGTAAGAACAAAAATAAAGGCATTAGAATTAGAAAGGAAAAAGTAAAACTATTTCTATTTGCAGATGACATGACTTCATATACAGGAAGTCCTAAAGACTCAGCCAGAAAAACTGTTAGAACTAAGCAACAAATTCAGTAAAGTTGTAAGATACGGAAATAGCATACAAAAATCTGTAGTGTTTCTATACGACAGCTGAAAAAAAGGATAATGAAATTGATTCTATTTACAATAGCATTAAAAATTGTACAATATTAGGAAGAAATTTAACCAAGAAGATGAAAGATCTCTACTCTGAAAACTGTAAGACATTGATGAAAAGGCTCAAGGAAGATACAAATAAATGAATAGTATCCCATGTTAACATTGGAAGAATTAATATTAATTAATTAATATTGTTAAAAAATTTCAATACTACTAAAAGTCATCTATGGATTTAAACCGGATACTCACACATAAAAGAATAAAATTAGACACCCCTATCTTACATCCTTTAGAAAAATTAACTCAAAATAAGTTAAAGGCTTAAATGTAAGACCTGAAACTATGATACTCTTAGAAAAAAACATGGGAAAAATCTCCCTGATGTGAGTCTTAGTAATGATTTTTTTGGAAACAGACCTAAAGCATAAGCAACAAAAAACAAAACAAAACAAAAAGCTGGTGATGTTTAATCAAACTAAAAAGCTTCCACAAAGCAAAAGAAATTATCAACAATGTGAAAAGATAACTGATGGAATGGGAAAAATATTTGCAAATCATGTATCTGATAAGGAATTGACATCCAAATATATATATGTATATAAAAAAAAACTTGTATAACCCAATAGCCAAAAAAACCCAAATAATCCAATTGAAAATGGGCGAAGGACTTGAAAATCTATTTCTCTAAAGAAGATAAATGAATTGCCAACAGGCACATGAAAAGATGCTCAACATCACTAGCCATAAGAGAAATGCAAATCAAAGCCACAATAAGATATCACCTCATCTCTGTTAGAATGGCCATTATAAAAAAGACAAAGAGATAACAAATGCTGGCATGGATATAAGAAAACTAACTCTTGTACACTGTTGGTGGGAATATAAATTGATGTAGCCACTATGGAAAACAGTATGAAGGTTCCTCAGAAAATTAAAAATAGAACTACTATATGATCCAGCAATTCCATTTCTGGGAATATATCCAAAAGGAACAAATACACTAACTCAAAAAGATACCTTTGCATGCTCAGGCTCATACCAGCATTATTTATATAGCCAAGACATGGAAATAACCTAAGTGTCCAATGATGAATGAATGGATAAAGAAGTCATCACACACACACACACACACACACACACACACACACACACACGGATATTGTCCAGCTGTAAAAACAAGGAAATCTTATCATTTGCAACAGCACAAGTGGACCTTGAGAGTATTATGTTAAGTTATGTTAAGTCAGTCATAGGAAAAAAATCAGGTTTATGGTTACCAAAGATGGGAAGGGAAAAGGGTAGAAAGGTGGTCAAAAGGTATAAACCCAGAGTTATAAGATGAATAAGTACTAGAATGTAATACAACATGATGACTGTAGTTAATGGTGCTATAGGATATTTAGGAAAGTTGATAAGAGAGTAATTCCTGGAAGCAGTTCAAAATGGCAGGGTAAGAAGATCCTAAACTCCCCTCCTCCCACCGACACAATAAATCCACAGCTACATATAAAATAATTCACTGAAAACTAACTGAACAGTCTTCCACAACAGAGTATAAAACGGTCAGATTTAGACCAGAGGAGAGGCAGAAATGGGGTTCTGCCACCCTGGTGCAGTGATGCACTGTAGGGAAGAAATCTAACAAATACAGAGTTTCTCCTCTGAGGAATAGAGGAGTTTATGCCCAAATCAGGGGTTTCAACAATTGGCAAATACAAGAGAGATGAGCATCCAAATCATTTGCCTTTGAAAAGCAAAGGGACTTATATCCAGGAGAACCATAGGGCTCCAGGGAACGAACTATGCTCTTAAAAAGCTTAGGAGCATACACACTCCTCTTAGAACCCAGCACAAAAGTAGCAATTTGAAAAGTCCCTGGATCATACAGGAATTCCACTCATCTGCTGTTCTTAAAGCATTTGTCAGAAAGACAGGAGCCTGTTAGGGCTCTCTTTGGGGGGAGCTGCTGGCAGGTAGCAGTTTATGTTCTCCCTCTACCTTGCTAGTGCTGCCATTGGAAAGTCCCATTTTGGTACTCTCCCTCTAACCTGATGTGGTGGTAGGTGTGTACTATGCCTGTGGAAATGCCAATTAAAACCACAGTAAGACACCACCTCACACCTTTCAAAATGGCTCTTATTGAAGGATAATAGATACCAAGTGGGCGAGGATGTGGAGAAAAGGGAACCCTCCAACACTGCTAGTGGGAATGTATATTGGTACAGACATTTTGGAGAACAGTATGGAAGTTCCTCAAATAATTAAAAATATAAGGGGTACTTGGGTGGCTCAGTTGGTAGAACATGGGGCTCTTGACCTCAGGGTTGTGAATTCAAGCCCTCCACTGGGCATAGAGCTTACTTTAAAAACGTTTTTAAGTACAACTACCATAAGATCCATAATTCCATTTTGAGGGTATTTATCCAAAGTAAACCAAAACACTAATTCAAAAATATATGTGCATCTCTATTTTCACTGAAGCACTCTTTATAATAACCAAGATATGGAAACAACCTAAGTGATGATCCATGGATGAATGGATAAAGAAAATGTGGGACACATCCTCCCACACCCCCCCCCACACAGTGGAAATACTACTCAGCCATTAAAAAAAAAAAAAAAGAAATCTTGCCTTTGCAACAACATGGATGGACCTTGAGGCAATCATGCTAAGTAAAAGAAGTCAGACAGAAAAAGACAAATACCATATGATCTCATCTTTATGTGGAATCTAAAATTAACAAACAAACAATACAAAACAAGGGAAAACTCATAGATCTGAGAACAGATCAGTGATGACCAGAGGGGATAGGGAGGTGGAGGGTGGGTGAAAAGGGTGAAGTGATCAAGACATACAAACTTACAGTTATGAAACAAGCCATGGAGATGTGACGTATAACATGGTGACTATGGTCAATAATATTGTATTGCAAACTTAAAGGATGCTAAGAAAGTAAATTTAAAAGTTCCCATCACAAGAAAAAAAAAATGTAACTTTATACGGTGACAGATGGCAACAAGATTTACTGTGTTGATCATTTTACAATGTATACAAAAGTCAAATAATTATGTTGTACACCTGAAACTAATATAATGTTTTATGTCAATTACAAAAAGAAAAAAAGAGAACAGATCCTGAGAACTCTTGTCACAAGGAGAAATTTTTCTTTCATTTTCATTGTATTTATATGAAATGATGGATGTTAACTAAAGTTACTATGGTAATCATTTCATAATATATATAAATCAAATCATCATGCTGTACACCTTAAACTTATATAGTGATGTGTGTCAGTTACTTCTCAGTAACACTAAAAAAATATAAACCTGTTTATTTCTCTTTGCAGTGTATGTATTATTATACCCATTCATGTGAAGGGAACATTGAGATTCTGAGAAAATTATATGACTTACCGAAAATTAGCCACATCTACTAAGTTAAAGAGTCACCATATGAATGCTGATAGGCCTCACTCCAAAGTTTCTCCTCTTAATTCCCTTTTCCTCTGGCATAATTATTCAAAAAGAGTAAAACTGACTTCTAATTAATAACCAACTGCCAGAAAAGAAAGTCACTGAACTTTTTCAAAGTCCCAATCATTTCAAAATGTTGATGTCAATGAAACTATTACTCTAACTCCCTGCCCCCCAAATAAAAATCACACAAACATGGCCTACTTTCTGACAAAGTTTTCATTGCCAATTATATTTAAAACAATAACTTTGTTGATCATTTAATCATCTGAAGTAAAGAAATGCCACTATGGGGCATTAAGAGGCTAACACAGCAAAGAATCTGAGCAGCAATTACAATTTGTTTCTTAGCAACTAATAGTGAAAGTTATAAAGTTGATTCTACCACATCTATAAAAGGGAGCATTACAGCCTTGGGAATATTGCGACAGTCCTTAACAGTATAATGTTGTGAGTAATTTGCTTTTGCTACTATCATAGATAAATTATTTTGGATCTGCTTGGTCAAAGCTCTAAAGAATTCTCATTAAAAGTCAGCTATCATCGTGTGTGTTGTTTTCTTCTCCTCTCTCCCACATTATACTGAACCCAACTGTATTGGTTATCCTGTGTGTTATAATACATTGAAAAGAATCAGCATGATAAAAACAGATTCGTTTAATAACTGGGGGAAAGAAGTTCATCACTGTAATAGTTCCATTTCCTGTCTGAAACAGCACTTATTAAATGTAGTCATGGTTGGAGTAAATTAAAAATTTTATAATGGGTATGAGGGAGAGCAAGAGAGATTGTAAAGGGTTCTATCCACTATACATGGGGAAAACCAGTAGTGAATTTTGAGTGGTCTTAGGTCTGAGAGCTTACAAGATTTTCAGGCACAAATTTGTTTTTGAAAGATCATATTGGTGGCTCATGTTTTGGGAACAGAAAATGTCTGGCCTAGAGGAATACTACTCAATTAATCAAATTTAAAATCTTAAAAATAATCATATCATTTTCTCTTATATACACTTGGGATACAGATGATATGAAGAATTTCTGAAATAGATTTTTCTTAAAACTAGAAGATAGGTACTATCAAGAAAAAAATACTACATTAAAATACAAAGTAATAGGTTGATCTGCAGTGCAGATCACTGATGAGAAACACCTATTTTAGGAGCATTTATGTACTTAGGAACATCTGGAAATATGTTGGTCATTTTGGAAAGAATCTGTATTGTGTAAGAGAACATATATTAGAACTGCCTGCTTGAGGGGCGCCTGGGTGGCTCAGTGGATTAAAGCCTCTGCCTTCCGCTCGGGTCATGATCTCAGGGTCCTGGGATCGAGCCCCACATCAGGCTCTCTGCTCCGCAGGGAGCCTGCTTCCTCCTCTCTCTCTGCCTGCCTCTCTGCCTACTTGTGATCTCTATCTGTCAAATAAATAAATAAATTCTTTAAAAAAAAAAAAAAGAACTGCCTGCTTGAGAATGTCTTGGGCAAGTCATTTTGACATGCTGTGTATAAGAAATCCTGCACTGCAGATCAACAGAGCCCACGGCTGCTAACTTTTGAGGAGACTTGGTTTATGTTAACCGAGGAAGCTGAGAATAATCTGAGTTACCTGAACTGAGGCATCAATTGGTCTTCCTGCCCTTTGATGCTGCCAGAGAGGATGAGGTACACCTGGCCTGGCCTCAGATGGGTAATCGATGCCAGGCACATTAACTAAAGCAAACCTTTTGTCAGCTAAAGACCGATGAACAGCTATACTTCCTGGTAGAGGCTCCAAACACAGTATTGAAAATATTAGCTGAAGATGTTTCCAGCAGTAACCGTGACTCTTACTATCTTTAATCCCTCTTCACTACATTTGGGGAAAAAATCCCAACTATATATAGGGTGCTGAGTTGTCTTGTTTTTTTTCTCCTTAGAAGTAATCATGAATGAAATAATTTCTATTTAAATAATACGTATATTTTTTATTTTCTTGAAAACATAAAGGATCCTTAAACTCAGATTTATCATGTCCCTTGGAATAAAATTAAGGATTCCCAATATATCACATATTTTTTGGTTGCTACATCATTGGCCTAAAAGATCAAATGATGAGGCTAAGTCTATTTCCAGTTAGCAAACAGGGATAACCTAGGTCTTTGTACCCAATGGGCTCAGCAAAACTCATTAAATGAAATTTAATGCAGTGTACACCTACATTAAATCAAATATTTATTGAGCACTGGCTGTCTAGTACAAAGCCTGGGTACTAGGAAATCAAAGATGAGGAAGACACAATCCCCTTCCCTCAAAGAATTCATAGTCTATCGAGTCTACTGAGGGCAGAGGGCAAATTTGCACAGTAAAGATGCTATGATACAAGTATGTACAAAATGTAAGGTATAAAGCGGTTAGCTCTATCCAAAAAGCACTATCTCCATCAACAAATATCTGCTAAGTGTCTGTATGAGTCAGGTCCAATGCTAGGCGTTGCTATCACTGAAGCAGTGAATATAAAAGAAAAGGTTCCTACCCTCACAGAGCTTATATTATAGTGAAGGAGACATGCAATAACTTAGTAAGTAAGAGCAAAATGAAATGATCAGAAAGTATGATGATTATTGCTATGTTGGAAGATTTTTTAAAGTTATAGAGATGAAATGGTGGGACATGGCTTTTTAGAGGGTGGTCAGAAATAGTGTGCTGCCACAGCTACCCTACATACAGAAGAAGGGGTAAGAGGGCAAGGGTGGGAACAAAAGAGGAGCAGAAGGAATATGGCTTGAAACAGATCTGCAAAAAAGAACTGGCTGGGGATAAAAACACTAAGCAGTATTTGAATTCTGAAACAAGCCAAGGCAGTGCTCTAAAAGAATCCATGTGAACATTTAATTGTTACAGTGACTGTACAGAGCATATGGATAATATCATACAAGATTAATGCTTTTAAGATGCAAAAGCAAACCATCACTTATGCCTGCTGGAAAGTCATTACTGTCCCACAGAGCATATGATGAATAAAGAGCACCAGCAGGTGGCTGGGTGAACTTTACAAGCAGAACCAGTCTCTTGCAAAGCTGAAACAGCCATCTCTACTTCCGAAGAGAGCTGTATGGTTGAAGGAGAACTGACAAGAATCCTGGGAATCTTGCAAGAACAACAGGCTGTTTTGTAAATCTTTTCCCAAAAAAACCCACTGGTTTCATGTTTTAGCTGGTTAATGAAAAGAAGAAAATAGTATTAAATAAACACCTTTAAACCAAGTGATGTTGCCTCATACACTATAGTCACACATTGGTTCCCAAACTCCTCTAACATTCATGCTTTCTCTAATCTTTCCAAATGAAAGCAAAGAGAAAAACTTGCTAGTATGAAAAAGAATCATATATTCTGTTTTGCTGCCTTACTCCCTCCCCTTCTATGTTTGGCTCATAGGACAAAGTTTGGTGATTTCTGAAGGATTTCTAAAGCTCAAAATATATAAAATACCAGTTGGTGTCTAGATTTGACAAGAGCTACCAGAGGGAAGTGTAAACATTATTTGTCAGTCAGTTTGTAGAGGAAAGGAGTCCTTCCTTCACTTTGGTGTGTGCAAGCAGAAAATGAGCGACTAGTTACTTTGAAGGTAGAGAACGGAGGGAGATGCAAATCAGAGTGATGGGAAAGAGAGAAGGAAGAATTGCTGTGGAAATGGTAGGCTGATCAGAAAGCAACAAGATTGGCATATAAAATGCAGACAGAGGAGCAGCCCTGACATTCCTTTTCTGGATTAGCACTTGTCTCATTCAGAAGACGACGGAGTTGAGATGAAAACTTCATTATTACCCACCACCAGAACTTCCGTAACCACCTAAGCTCTCAATGCCTGCGGGATGTTCAGTCTCATCTTCATGCATAATCACACATGCACCAACTTTCTGAGGTCTTCCTCCACTTTCTTAAATAATTCTGCAGCACTGTGTCATGGAAAATACCCAATAGGAATGGTCAATTCCCTGGGGTGCCCGGGTGGCTCAGTGGGTTAAGCCTCTGCCTTCGGCTCAGGTCATGATCTCAGGGTCCTGGGATCGAGCCCCGCATCGGGCTCTCTGCTCGGTGGGGAGCCTGCTTCCCCCTCTCTCTCTCTGCCTACTTGTGATCTCTCTCTCCCTCTGTCAAATAAATAAGTAAAAGCTTAAAAAAAAAACGAATGGTCAATTCCCTTCCCTACCTACTTATAAGAGCAATATATAAAACAGAGCTCAAACGAGTTAATACCATCATAAAATAAAGACAGTACCATCTTTAAACTTGAAAAAACTTAAGTCAGTACTACGAATGAATGAAAATTCTACCTTTTAACTTGCAGTCTCCGCCTATTAAAATACACAAATTTCTGTCAACTTGAAAAAAAATAACAAAGCAAAACTTCCCTTGACTCTATACTCCTTTTAGCTATGCCCCTCTCTTTTTTCTTCTTTTGGTGTGCCCTTGCTTCCTCGACTTCCTCACTTCCTGTCTACTCTTCAGTTCATGTATACTTCAACTTCATCTGGATACTGTCCTCAGTTCTACCTGAAATCACTCTATCACTCTGGCAAATCAAGTCTGTAGTGCCAGACCCAGGAGGCATTTTTCATTTCTTTTATCTGATTTCTCATTCCTTTGTCGCACCGCACATTTTCTTTTTTTTTTTTTTTTAAGATTTTATTTATCTTATTTGACAGAGACCACAAGTAGGCAGAGAGGCAGGCAGAGAGAGGAGGAAGCAGGCTCCCTGCTGAGCAGAGAGCCCGATTAGGGTCTCGATCCCAGGACTCTGGGACCACAACCAGAGCTGAAGGCAGAGGCTTTAACCCACTGAGCAACCCAGGCGCCCCCGCACTGCACATTTTCAACCACTCTCCGAAAATGTTAGCTCTCTGCCCTCCTGTAATTCCTACCTCTTCTGTGTCTACCCTCTAGTCTCCTTTGTGGGCTCTCTCAACTTTGCCTACCCTTTAAACACTAGTGTTCTCCATGGTAGCCTTCGCCTGCTGCCCTCTTCTCTGTCTGATAGACTCTCATGGGAAATCTGATACCCTTCATGATTTTAATTCTAACCTTCATGCTTGTGTCCACTTACTGCAAATCTCCAATCCTGCAGATATATTATCCTCATATGTTCAGCAGTCTGATTAGCAAAGACATACATACTTGAATCCTAGTTTTCCTGAGATAGCTGTGGTTTACATTTATTGTCCTGGCAAGAATATTTATAATGGTCTTTTTTACAGTCATAAGTACCCAACTTTGCATGATAAATCATAAAACCTGGTATATCTTAAATTCTCCACACACTGATCTATAACTCTAACTGGCTTCCAAGCTCACGCAGTGGTAACCCACCATGTAAGACTGCAATTTGAGAGTCATTCTATATTCTTCACAACTCTCCTCACCTCAATCATACCATCCACAAAACCCTGATGATTTTACCTTATAAATATTTTCCAAATACACCTTCTCTATTTCTACTGCATTTTCCTTAGGCTATAGACTCTTACCATTTCCTGCCCGAAATATTAAAAAGAAAAAAAAAGTCACCTTAGTATGTTCCGAAGCTCTGGCATTCCAGTCCCTTAAATGTATCCTCCAAAATGAAGCCATAGTAATCAGTCTCTGAAATATAAACTTGGCTATATCACTCTGCTGCTTAAAACCATTCAAAACCATCACTCACTAAAAGTCTAAATCAAGCTCATTAGTACGTCAAGCTGGTCCTCCCTGACCTGATCCTTACTTCTCTCCAGCCCCACTTCATATCTGACAATCTTGAGATATGGAGTGTTGGTGTATGACCTGAATATCCCTGAAGTCAAGCTTCAACTCTCCTGACCTCTTCAACTATCTATTAAGACAAAGCTCAGTCATCATCTCTTTGGGTAGCCTCCTGGGCACTTCAGCATATGTTACATGTTTCTCCTTCATGCTTCTGTAGCAAAATGTGCACATTTGCTAAGTTTTCATTTATCACATTGTGTCTCAGAATTAAAAATTTATTAATACCTTTTGCCTTTCTGTCCCACTGGAGTGCAAGATCCTCATGTTTACTTTTTAACTTTTCTGCTTTAGATATTTTCCTATTTTCTTTTTTCAACAATGCATATCTTACTTTTAGAACTGGAAGGAGATATTCTCATATACTTTGTTTTGGTGGATCCTTAAAAGAGTCATTGATATTGATATTACTCCCATTATACAGAGAATAAAACTGAGGCTTAGAGAGGTAAAAATGGCTTGTCAGATGGTTCACAGTGGGGTAGCATAATGGAGATAGAAGAGCTAGCCACATAAATAATGTGAGTAGTTCTACCTACCATGCCATGTGCTGGTCAATTTTCCATACTGCCTTAAAGATAGGAAACCGAGATCTACCTTATTACTTCAGTTCATTATTTACATAGAGGTAGTACCTTGCTATGTCTTCTACTATTTAAAGACATCTGTTTCTCATATGACATAGTGCTAAATTCAGGCTAACTTCGTCATTTGATACTGAACCAAGGAAACAGTTACTTGTGGGTTCTAATCCTGGTGGGGGGGGGGGAAGGCAAACATGGGCACTTATACCCACAATTTAAGGGAATTTTTACAGAAATTTTAATTATATGCATTTTGCTTTAAGTACTGACTTTGAAAACAAATCTCTGGAAGGGGTCTGAGACTCTATCATGCTCCTTCTATTCCAGGACACTCAATGCTTCTAGACACTACGGTGAAGGAGAAGCAGTATTTTATGAGCACATTTGCTTTTCACTTTGAAATTTTTTTTAAAGATTTCATTTATTTATTTGACAGAGAGAGAGATCACAAGTGGGCAGAGAGGCAGGCAGAGAGAGAGAGTAGGAAACAGGCTCCCCGCTGAGCAGAGAGCCCGATGCGGGACTCTATCCCAGGACCCTGAGATCATGACCTGAGCCAAAGGCAGAGGCTTTAACCCACTGAGTCACCCAGGTGCCCCACTTTGAAATTTTAATAGAAAAGCAAACCTCCCCAATAAGGAAAATGCAATAAAATATACTGCTGATCCCATGAGGGTATGCATTGCCTCTGTTTCCGGGGGTAATCTGCCACGTATGGTAGAAGAGTCCCTCAGTCTGTGCCTCATATGGTACCACTGAACACTTACTAATAAGTGTTACTTTTAAACTCTTTCTATTCCCACTGCATTAGCATTTCAAATAGGAACTCTTAGTCATAAGATACTTGAATTTTATATCTCTTTGCTGAGTCTAGTCCATTGATTATCTCTAACTCTGGATAGTTAATCTTTGTTTATTTTGCTTAATCCTTATGTGTAAGGATTACATATGGCTACATATGTAAGGATTACATATGGCTGGGAGCCATATATAGTAGCTGTGCATGAAACATCTGAGAAAAAGGAGCTAATGTTCCACAAAAATATGTAGCTTTTATGATTTCTTGTCTTTAAGGGAGTCAGATTTGTAAAGGATTGTACAATGTGCTTCCTTTCTCGGGAGGAAAGGAAAAGATGAACCTGTTCAAGGATGGGGAGGGATGTGGATGCAAAAGGCAAAGCTACTTTATCCTAAATGGTTGTAGAACTCTTAACAGCTGTCTCCAAAGCTAAATGAAAAGAGATGGAAGATAAGCCCCTCTTGTCTTCTATAGTAACAGAATACAATTAATCTAACCTTGAAAACAACAACAGGTGCTAAGGTCCAAGAGATGGCCTCCAGAGAACATCATAATGCCAGGCATTGATGCCTGGAGAAAGTTTGCTTGTCTGCCTGGTCACTTCTGGTGAACCATTGACTCTGCTATTGATCTCTAAGGACTTAGGCTATAGGAGAGAAGCACTTTTACCTGCCGCCCATTGTATCAGCTACATGTGGTTTTAAAACAACTGGTGTATAGACCCGGGATTTAATGGAGCAACAGAACTGTAAGGGGGAAAAAAAGAGAGATATAGGAAACCAACAAAGATGTTTCTAAGTGTTGACAATAAAAACTATTGTCACTACCACCACCATCTTCCACCATCATCAATTCATAAAAGAAAAAACTTTCCAACATAAAAAAAATATAGGAAGGGCATAATTTCAGGAGAAAAACTGTTTTTTATTTTCTTTAAAGATTTTATATTTATTTATTTGATAGAGACATAGAGACAAGGGGAGGGAGAGGGAGAAGCAGGGTCCCCGCTGAGCAGGGAGCCCAACGCAGGACTCCAACCAAGGACCCAAGGATCATGACCTGAATTGAAGACAGACACTTAACTGACTGAACCACCCAGGTGGCCCCCAAAACTGTTCTTTATGTTGTCTAAACTATGCCTTCTTAGAAGTACATAGTATAGTTTCTTATAGACTAATTTTGAGAACCAGCTTTTGAAGGTATACTCTAAAATATCTTCTTCACACAATATTGACAGGTGTCAGATACCCAGCTAGTAAAGGTCCATTTCCTGGTTTAAGAAAGGAGCTCATTTCAAATGAAAACAGCAGTGTAGTGGGGGTGCCTGGATGGCTTATTTGGTTAAGTGTCTGACTTTTGATTTTGGCTTAGGTCATTATCTCAGGGTTGTGAGTTCAAGCCCCATATCAGGATCCATGTTGGGATTCTCTCTCTCTCCCTCTGCCCCTTGCCCTGCTTCTCTATTTCTCAAGAAATAAATAAAATCTTTTTAAAAAGAAAAGAAAATAGCATTGTGGTGTAGCAACAGATTTCAGGACTTGAATTCAGAAGTCTGAATTCTGACTCCTAGGTTTGGTACTATTAGTATCACAGACCTGAGGAAGCTACTTTTCCTCTCTGAGCACATTCCATATCAAGTAAAATGAGGATGATGATGATGATAAATCATACCTCATGGGGCTTGTATAATGATTGGAAGAAATAGATTTGAAAGGGCCTTCTAAATAGTAAAATTGTATAGACAATTTAGCTGTTGTTTTTCCAAGGTGTAATAGTGGTATCTTGGATTATCAAGGAGAAAGTGAAGCAGTGAATAAAAAGGGACAACATACATTCTGTGAACATGGGAAACATTTCCTTAGTTTTAAAGTCTTTGGTGCCATGTGTGACAAAGCAGTTGGGGAAAATCGCAAGGACTGTTCTGGAGACAAATGGAGGACAAGTTTCTACAGCTTCCATATTTATATCATGTACTCTCTACAGCTGGTGTAACAAGACATGCTACAAATCCAGTAAATACCTCAGTGATTTCCATTTTTCTACAAACACAATTTAGCTATAAGACAATTCATAGTTAACAAATTTAATATTGAGCCAATTAGCTAGATTACCTACCTACTAATTGTAGCAACATTGATTTTTATTGAAATATTAATTATCCAAGACAAGATTTTCAGCTTAACCTTCAAAAGAAGCTTAAAATGCACTATTTTACTTCATTGCCAAGGGTAAGAGGAAGATGTTTATGATGTGATTATAATTTATATTCCTGGTTTCACCATTCATTTCAGAGGTATCAAGGCCACCTGGTCAAATGAAGGATAATTTGTGATGCTGAATTTCCAACAGGAAATGGCAATGACAGTCAGTAATAAATACGAAGGATCCACAGATGTACTGTTTGTTCATCTCTAAGTGCCATTCTGACCATTTTACCTACATTTCAGTATTTTAAAACTTCAACTTAATGGGGCACCTGGGTGGCTCAGTGGGTTAAGGCCTCTGCTTTCAGCTCAGGTCATGATCCCAGGGTCCTGGGATCGAGCCCCACATCGGGCTCTCTGCTCCGCGGAGAGCCTGCTTCCTCCTCTCTCTCCCTGCCTGCCTCTCTTGCCTACTTGTAATCTCTGTCTGTCAAATAAATAAATAAAATCTTTAAAAAGAAAAACAAACTTCAACTTAGTGTAACATTTACATGCAAATGTTTTCCAGCTTCATCATTTGGTTGGCAAAAAGTAAGTGGCAACACACACGCACTAGTGACAATATTTTAAATTTTTCCTCCCTCTAGCTAATTAAAGAAAAAATGCTAGAAATACTAAGATGGCAAACTAGAAGAGCTTTGTTGAGCACCTGCTGTCTATAGAGGTGTTCCATGTTGGGCTTTGAGGATTGGTTGCTACCACCAATGAACTCTCACTGAAGACTTTGCTTCTTACCATTATTAGGATGTGGATCACAGAGCAAATCACTTAGAAACACTAAGGGGGTCAGAACCTCTGTCTAGAATTTCCAGTTTGGTACTATCACACAGGAACTTTTCTCCCACCGGTCTCGAAGTATTTCATGAACTAATTATTATCTCTATTTTCTTTCAGTGGGGCAACTAAATGAAAAATTTTAAAGGTAAATAAAGAACAATTTTTTAAAAAAGATTTTATCCATTTGACAGAGAGAGATCACAAGTAGGCAGAGAGGCAGGCAGAGAGAGAGAGAGAGGAGGAAGGAGGCTCCCCAGCGACCAGAGAGCCCGATGTGGGGCCTGATCCCAGGACCCTGGGATCATGACCGGAGCCGAAGGCAGAAGCTTTAACCCACTGAGCCACCCAGGCGTCCCTAAATAAAGAACAATTTTTTATTTAAAAGATTTATGTATTTATGAGACAGAGGGAGAGAGGGAGTGCATGAGGGAAGGGTCAAGGAAAAAGGGAGAGAGAGAATCTCAAGTAGACTTCCCCATGAGTGCAGAGCCTGAGACCAATGTGGGGCTCAATCTCAGGACCTTGAGATCATGACCTGAGCTGAAATCGAGTTGGATGCTCAACTGATTGAGCCATCCAGACACCCCAAGAACACTTTCATAAATTTCCTTTTTCATGATATATACTATGCCCTGATAAGCTTTGGCAAACATTGGGTCTATTTTAAAAATCAATTGTAAGACAGAAGCTCCATAAGAATAGAAGAACTGTCAATCTAGTGCTACATTGTACCTCTGATCAAAAAGTCACATGTGTGATAATCACCTGATAACAAAGGAAATAAAGTCTCTGAGAGATCTCCTTTCCTATCCTCCCCCAGATCACATCTCTTCCAAAATTGAAGGACACTCATTTTTGTCTCTGAGTTTACTTTGCACATTGCACTCCAAACTGTTAAAAATCTCAAGGTTGCCATTCCTACTAGCTTCTCTTTGGGATCCTGGCTTCCATGTAGAGTGACTTATTAGCCTGGTAATGCAACAAAAAAATTATTTAACAGAGCAAGGCACTGGTGGAGTTTCTAGTAGGGTTGACAAGCAAAAGAGACTGATGGATAAAATTACAAACTATCAAGGTGATACATAATGAAAATCAATGAGGTATGAAAAAGACATGACTGGGCCAGTGTGGTAAGAGCAGGTGATATTAGAAACCTCAGCAATGCCCCCCACCATCCATGCATCTTTTTTTTTTTTATTTCTTTTCAGCATAACAGAATTCATAGTTTTTGCACCACACCCAGTGCTCAGTGCAATGCGTGCCCTCCATAATACCCACCACCTGGTTCCCCCAACACCATCCATGTATCTTATCGTGATTTTGGACTTGAACTGATTTGGAAGAAGTGGTGATTATAGATGTCCTCCCATGGGGGAAACAAAAATAAGATTCAATTGGAAAAGCTACAGATAGGACATAAAATTCTGAGAGGTTCCTAGTCTTCCATTGCCCAAATCCCTAAGCTCATTAAACGTGTTCTCTCCTAAAAGCTGGTGGTTTGTCCTTTCTGGCACCCAATAATGTTAGTTTCTATGTATGTGGGTACAATACCATTGCTGAAGAACTACTCACTAAATATTGTTTTTGAATCAGTTTCAAATTTAACAAATGTCTGTGTACTTCTTGGCCAATGAAGGGGATTTACAAAAGAAGGAAGTAGGTTTGTCTAAGTGGTACTTGCCTTATAAATCTACAGTCTGATCACCAAGGACATCTGTTTTAAAACTAGAGCCCACGGCAGAAAGACAAAGGATCTTATGTGCAGCTATTCACAGATAAAAAAATCTTTGTGTAATATAGCACTATTTAATTATGCCTAATTATATTTAACTGATGATTAGTAAAAATTGCTAAACAAAGCTAAAAACACAAATGGGGCTATTAGAGTAATACCTGATTAGCTGTCTAACTATATGGAAACAAATAGTTCCCCACTTCTACTACATGTCAGATATTGTGTAGATAGTCTCTTAATTCTTCCAACAACGATTTGAGGCAAATACTCAAGGAAGCAGGACCCGGAGAAATGGCTCCTTAACTGGGACAGAAAGAACACCAATAGTATCATATAAGCTCCATGCTCCAAGGACCACCAACTAAGTGGTTCTTTCTGACTTGACATCTTCAATCTTATCCTCTCACTTCTGGGTAGAAACTTGGTGATGACAAATAATATTAGTGGGATTGAAATCCTACTATATATCTCTCTGCCCTGCCCTCAGAACTGCTGATTACCAGATAATGAACAAACTACAGTCTTGCTTTTTCACATGTGAATGCAAGGATAGGTTAGTTAACAATATGGCATTTAGAAATTGAGACTGGCTATTTCCTAGCATCATATTCCAAACTCAGTTTTGAGTTTCTTGGCACAACTCATGCTTCTGGTGAAGATGCATTTTCACTGTGATGGAAACAACAGAGAGCCAGTAGAGTGCAGTGATTAATGCTGAAAATATTGGCATCAAATAACCTGGAATCAGCTCCTGGCTCTTCAACTTCCTACCTGTGTGAACTTTGTCAAGTCATACAACTTTTCATGTCTCAGTTTCCTCGTTTGTGAAATGGGAATATCAAGAATACAAGCATCGAGAGCTGAGGTAAGGATTGTAAGAGAAAATTTTTATTTTAATGCCTGGGATATGCAAAGCAAGTATGAACTGTTAGCTCTGTTGTTATTACAGTTGGTTGGTTGAAGGCGTGTGAACTGATGATTGCATTTATAGAAAGCCTCCAGTGCATTGAATACCATGTAGAATTCAAAACACTGAGTGTGTTTTACAGGAGTATATGAGAATTTTCTTAATCCTCAGCCAGTTAAATAACATACCTGAGTATAGTGACTCTAGGAAATCTTGAAGTAAGAATGCAGAAAAAATAAATAATCTCTTTTCTCATTCCCTACCACCATCTTCTATTCTGCTGCATTCACCTCACTGCTCTGTGCACTCCAGCCACACTGACAGGTCTGCTTTGATCTCCCTATATGTGCCATGTACTGTTCTACCACAGTGCCTTTGCACATACTATATTTTCTGTCTGGGACAGGCTTCCCCTCTAATCTTTATTTATCCTTCGAATTTCAATTATAGTCATATCCTCAGGGAAGTCTTTCTCAATTCCCTTTGTCTTTGTTTCTCAATACCCTTTGTTACAAATGTCATAGTACCACCACCATTTTCTCAGCATTTATCTCAATTGGTTATTGTGTATTTCTTGCAATACTATTCAATGAACATTTTCCTCTCCCACTAGAAAGCAAATTCTGTAAGATGAGGGACTGGGTCTTGTTTTCTTTGCCTGCCAATATAGAGTCCACTCAGAAAAAAACAGAATGAATGAATGCTATATACAGTCTGTGTTTTCCTCTCCTAAAATGCCTTGCTTTTTTCTCTTTGCCCCTTCACTTTTTACCTCCTCGAACATCTGCCCAATCAACTACCTTACAAAAAAGACTACTTTCAGACCGTCTCTTCATTCCCTCTGCTCCTGCTTATTCTGTCTTTTGTTCCTTAGAATTCAAAACCTTCAACATTCTGAACGCTCACCACACTTGAGGTTACTTGTTCAATATCTGTCTTCCCTGCTGGATATAAACTTCATGTCTGTCTAGTTCACTGATGTATCTTTCTCATCTAACACACTGTTTTTTTCTTTTATTTTCTTTTAAAGATTTTATTTATTTATTTGACAGAGAGAGATCACAAGTAGACAGAGAGGCAGGCAGAGAGAGAGAGAGGGAAGGAGGCTCCCTGCCAAGCAGAGAGCCCGATGCGGGACTCGATCCCAGGACCCCGAGATCGTGACCTGAGCCGAAGGCAGCAGCCTAACCCACTGAGCCACCCAGGCGCCCTAACACACTGTTTTCTACCTAGTTGGTATACACTAACTATTTATGGGAAAAAGGAAAAACAAGCATACAAAGGAAATATCCCCACTGAGTATTGATAATTCAATTTTTCACAACACATTTACTTGGATGATGTGGTGGTATTTTCCAAAGATCCTTAATTTTTCAAATATGTAGGAGAATTAATGGTTCTTTACAGATGAGAAAATTACTTAGTAGAAATCTCAGGCTGTGATTACTGACTTGAATCATATGTAGGATAAATGGATGGTTAGAGTAAAACGAAGCTTACTATCTTAGAGCAATTGATAACTGTGTTTGAAATCTTGGAACATCTGCTAGGTACAAAGAACCATGTTTAATGTTGAGTAAAATATAGACACATGGATCTGGTTCTCTGGTTATATATGAACTAGTCAGAGAGCCAGACAAAACCATATGCTCAATTCTAGTACCTCATAATAAATATTGGATCACTCATAGGCAAAAGAGATAAGAAAGCACAGCATTCACATATTAATGCACTGTCTATGCATGTACAGGTGAAGGCATGTCCATAAACATACATGTGACATTTCCCCAACATATTAAATCCTCATAATTTTAAAATACCACCATTATTCCCATTCTATAAATGAGGATACTAGGATTGAATGGAATGTAGAACTTTTTCTAGGTCATACAGAGTTTAGGCAGTAGATACCAGAGAACAGCAGACACAAAGCCAAGGAGAGAATTGAAAGGGATAAGAAAATTTAGAAGAAATGACTTATAAAATACTCTGGAGGAGATGGGAAAATTAACATTTTAAAATAAGCCTTCGGTAAAGAGTATTCTTTGTTCTGAGAAAACCCACTAAGGGATATTTAGTTTTGCAAATGTACTATTATATCCCTAAGGTTCTTGGAAGAATTAGAGAAGGAGATGTGCTGACCAATGTTAAGTGGTCTGGCTGCTAATTGAATAGTTCTTGTAGAACTTCATCACCTTAGAGAAAAAATTTCTCCTCTGTGGAATTAGACTGTGCCTGGCTGGTAAAA
Organism: Mellivora capensis; assembly: GCA_004024625.1. Classification (NCBI taxonomy): domain Eukaryota; kingdom Metazoa; phylum Chordata; class Mammalia; order Carnivora; family Mustelidae; genus Mellivora; species Mellivora capensis. Next base: position 106,974 of record PISX010002265.1, read on the forward strand.
TAGTGACTGCTCTTAAGAAATCACAAGCATTCATTGGGGCACGTGGATGGCCCAGTTGATTAAGCATCTGACTCTTGCTTTAGACTCAGGTCCTGATATCATGGCTCCTGGGATTGAGCCCTGTGTCAGGCTCTGCGCTCAGCAGGGATCTGCGTGGATATTCTCCCCCTCTCTCCCTTCCCCTATTTGTGCTCGATCTCTCTCTCTCTCTCAAATAAATGAATAAATCTTAAAAAAAAAAAAGGAAATTACAATCATTCTTAAGTGGTTGTTTGAGGAAAACAGAACTGAGACCCTGACAAGAGGAATAAGGATAAATGATTTCCATCTCAAATGTGAGGAAAACAGTGGATTAGATTGTCAAGGCTCAAAGTGTGATGTCACTTAAGATTAGACAACTCAGAATTTGATACTGAATTTTATACTACATGTTCAACGGCAATATGCTTAGTTGTAGGGAAAGCAGAATGGAGTCTAGAGTTTATGTGCTTTATGCATTATATTTTTATGATTAAGATGCTATTAATGACACTTGCTGATTTCAAAACGTATTACAAAGCCACATTAATTAACAAAGTGTGGTATAAGGCAGATATACTGATCAACAGAATAAAATTGAGAGCTCTGAAATAAATCCTTGTGGTTACGGTCAATTGATTTTTGACAAGAGTGCAAAATCATTACCAAGCTATCATAATCAAAACAGTATGATATTGAAATAAAACCAGACCCATAGAACAATGAAACACAACATTAAGCCCAGAAATAAACCCACGAATATATGGTCAATTAGTTCACAACAAATAGCCAAGAATATACAATGAGGAAAGGACAGTCTTTTCAATAAATGTTGTTAATAAAACTGGACAGCGACATGCAAAAGAATGAAACTGGGCCACTATCTTACACCATACACAAAAATTAATTCAAAATGGGTTAAAAACTTGAATGTATGACCTGAAACCATAAAAATTCTAGAAGAAAACATAGGAAATAAGCTCCTTGACATGGGTATGGGTGATGATTTTTTTGGATTTGCCAACAAAAGATAACAAAAGCAAAAATGAACAAGTAGGACTCCATCAAACTATAAAGCTGCTGTACAGCAAAGGAAAACATCAACAAAATAAAAAGGCAACCTATTGAATGAGAAAAAATATTTGCAAATAATGTATATGATAAGGGGTTAGTATCTAAAATATATAAAGAACAACTCAAGAGTAAAAGGACAGGAAATATGATATTAAAAATGGGCAGAAGATCTGAATAGACATTTTTCCAAAGAAGAAATACAGATGGCCAACAGGTACATGAAAAGATTGTCACCGTCACTCACCATCAGGAAAATGCAAATCAAAACCACAATGAGATATCACCTTATACCTGTTAGAATGACTGTAATCAAAAAGACAAGAAATAACAAGTGTTGACAAAGATGGGGAGAGATGGGAAAATAAACTGGTGGAAATGTAAAGTGGTGGGGCCACTTTGGAAAACAGTATGGAGATTCCTCAAAAAATTTAAAAAAAAAAAACACAACTACCACATGATCCAAAAATTCCACTTCTGGGCATTTATCTAAAGGAAACAAAAATACTAACTCAAAAAGACATATGTACTCCATGTTCATTGCAGCTTTATTTGTAATAGTCTATATGTGGAAATAATCTACATGTCCACTGATAGATGAGTTGACAGAGAAAATATGATATAAATCCAATGAAGTATTTTTCAGTCATAAAAAATAATGAAATCTTGCCATTTGTGACAACATGCATGGACGTTGAGGGCATTATGCTAAGTGAAATAAGTTAGACAGAGAAAGGTAAATACATGATTTCACTTTTATGTGGAATCTAAAACAAAACAAAACGAAACAACAAAACAAATAACAAAATAACCAATCTTATAGATGCAGAGAACTGACTGGTACCTGCCAGAGAAGGGAGAATAGAGGGGGAGTCAGCACATTGACTGAAGGGCATCAAAGAGAACAAATTTCCATCTCAAAATTAAAAAGTCATAGGGGTATAATGGGCAGCATGGCAACCACAGCTAGTAATACTATATTGCTCATATGAAAGTTGTTAAGTATTATCTTAAAAATCCTCATCATAAGAAAAAGTTTTCTACAACTACGGATGGTGATGGATGTTAACTCGACTTACTATAGTGATCAATTTGCAATATATAGAAATAGTGAACCATTACACTGATCACATGAAACTAATCCAATGTTGAATGTCAATTATACCTCAATTTTTAATAAAAGAAAGAAAGGGAAAAGAAAAAGAAAGAGAATGAAGTTGGGCCCCTACATCAATATATATAATGACATACTGTTTGGCCATAAGAAAAATAAAATACTGATACGTGTTACAATATAGATCAACCTTGATAATATTATGCTAAGTGAAAGAAAACAGGTTGCAAAAGGCCACATAATACACGACGCCATTTATGTGAAATGTCCAGAATGGACAAATTCATAAAGACAGAAAATAGGTTAGCGCTGTCAGGGGATGAGAGAATTGGGAAGTAATTGTTAATGCGTACAAAATTTCTTTTTTTAAAAGATTTTATTTATTTTTGAGAGTGAGAGAGGGAGTTCACATGCACCTGAGCAGGGGAGGGGCAGAAGGAGAGGGAAAGAGAATCTCAAGTGGACTCCTTGCTAAGCACCGAGCCTGACTCTGAGCTGGACTGAAGGATCCTAAGATCGTAACTCAAGGCATAACCAAGAGTTGACCACTCAACTGAATGAGCCACCCAGGTACACCCAGGGTTCTTTTTTTAAGGTGATAACAGTGTTCTGAAATTAGCGGTGATGGTAGCAAAAGAAAACATGGTATGAGAAGTAAGAGATAATACTTCTTCAATGAACTTTTTTTAAAAATAAGAAACACCATATTTAATATACAACTTTATGGAAGGCACCTCCCTGTTTTAGAAATTTAAAAACGTACTTCCGGTTAGAGGAATAAAGTATTTAGGAGGAGGTATTACCTCAAACTGGTAAAAGCCAAGGCATTTCTGTTTCTCTTGTATTCTTTCATTGGTTGATTAATATAGTCATTCAGTCTCACTTATTCCACAAATATTTATTCAGCACCTATCCATATATACCGGCCCTCATCTCACGTTAGTAACATTTGAAAAAAGCAGAACAAGGTAATCACTAAGATTAAAAAAAAGGAAATCTGGGGTGCCTGGGTGGCTCAGTGGGTTAAGCCTCTGCCTTTGGCTCAGGTCATGATCTCAAGGTCCTGGGATCGAGCCCTGCATCATGCTCTCTGCTCAGCAGGGAGCCTGCTTCCTCCTCTTTCTCTGCCTGCCTCTCTGCCTATTTGTGATCTGTCTGTCAAATAAATAAATAAAATCTTTTAAAAAATAAATAAAAAAAATAAGGAAATCCATTTGTTGAGTCCCTCACACTGTCCCATCACTGCTTTTTAACATAATTGTGGGCTACTTAAAGAAAGGTCTTCGAGGTATAATTAATCTATATTTTATGAGGCCAAGTTAAGAGATTGCTCATTGCACAACAAAGGTAGAGAATTTCCTGGAAGGGGTGGCGGGCAGTAACTGGTATGAAAAAATGAACAAATCTGAAATGTTAATGATAAACAACAATGCAAATGTTTGGCAGCAAATTAACACTCTGATCATAACGGGATAGCCTAAATACCTATATCAAGGATAAATTACTGATATTCAGAACCATCCAGTGAGGGTTTAGTGCTTAGTACAGAATTTAATCTCTGGTATAATATCTAACAGCATAATTTAGTTCTTGGAAAACACACACACACACACACACACCCTTTCATGATGCCCCTGAATTTGAGATTTAACCTCTGAACCCTAAAGCAAACTTTGTTCTGTAAAGGGATCACTACTATAGCTGTGAAGTAAAAAACAAAAAAACAAAAAAAACACACAACTAGCTAGTGTGGTACATAAAATACATACAGCTAGGTGGTCAAAATGGCCTGTGCAGATTAGAGCCTACTCAGTGCAAGGTGCTGCCTGGGCAGACAATGGAATCTGCCTTCGCTAGCACAGGGATTTCTGCAGAGAGAAATGTAGTAACATGAAAGGTAACAATGCATGAGAGACCATGGTCGAACTGTTACAGCCACAAGTAGCTCAGACACTTTAAATATGATAATTGCCAGTTTTTAGGGCTTTAGTGTATCATACAAAGGGGTCAAATTCTAGGAAAATGACCTAGAAAAAAGAAGTCCAGAGAGAGGGATTTGGGGCCAACAAACTACCCTGAATCACTTCAAATCACTGCCCTATGAAGAAAGGGCCAATCCTGCCCATTTTAGAGAAGGCCTAGAGAGCACTATTTCAAGTGAGAGGAGGAAATACTGAAGAAAAGAAAAGGTGACTTTTAAAATTTCTGTAGCTACCTTTTTTTCCATTATTTCATCAAATCATACTATGTAATGTTCAAAACTCTATTATGCTTACCAGAGGCAAATGCATGGCAGGACACAAAACGTGCACACATAATCTCACATTTAATCAAGGCCATTGCTCTCAATACTTGGTTCCCTAATCCAGTAAAGTTACAAAAACACCTGATTTCAGCCTGATTCCCTATATGGTTGTATTTTTCCTTGGTGAAAGTGGTCAGCAAAGAATAGGAAAGGAATTGCACATATGCTGGTCTACTAGTTTCTTAGTGTGGCTGCAGACAAGTTACTACAAATTTGGTGGCTTAAAACACACAAATTCATCCTCTCACATTCAGAAGGCTAGAAGTCTAAAATCAAGGTATTAGCAAGGCTGCGCTCACTGTGAAGGCTCTAGGGGAGATTCTGTCCTTGTCTTTTCCAGCTCTTGATAGCTGTTGGCAATCCTTGGCATTCCTTGGCTACATCACCACAATCTCTGCCTCCATGGTCACATTGTCTTCTCCTCCTTGTATCTCCTCCTCTGTCTGTTAGGAGGACCCCTGTCATTGGACTAAGGGTCCAACTGCATACTCTGGACGATCACACTTTGAGGTCTTTAATTTACACCAAAAAAGACACTTTTCCCAAATAAGGTCACAATTATAGGTTCTAGGTGGGCATGTCATTAGGTAAGTTACCATTCAATCCACTAGAGGTAGTCTATTAGATTTTGAATTCTGAACTGTAACTGAATATGTATCTAATCTATAATATCATAACCTCTCAAAGAAAAACTCTTGAGAAAGAATGGACAGTGACATGATTAGAGTGATTCCTAAGAGTTGACATTTTCTGCTGGTCAGAAACTGCTCCCTTTTTCAAAGAAATGAGGACACTTGATTGTTCTCCAAAAGTTCAGTCAAACATAAAGCACAGTTAAGAGTGGATAAGGAGGTAAGACTGAATCCTTGTTCTCTAAAAATTAAGCTGGAAAAACAATCAAAATTATTTTAACATTTGTTGACTGAATTAAAACAGTGAAACAGAAAGTGATAATATTTTAGTAACTTGCTAATTTTTAGTTAATATACAAAGTGTTAATTTTTAACTTTTTTTTAACTTTGCTGACTTTTTAAAAGTACTGTCTGATTAAGCATCTTTGGACTCCCATATGGTCTTGTTTTCCAATTTTCAGGTGAATGGTATTCTTAGAATGTTCTTGATTTTTTAAAAATCTGCACATTTCATTCATTTAGTCATTAACTCTCTATCAGTCATGTAGACCCCAAATTGGACTGTAGGATGAGTGGAAGAAGAAATACCTAACAAAGCCATAATTAACTGGTATCTGTACAATAATAGGTTTCATAGAAGGGACAGAAAAAAATAAAAGGACAATTATGTTGTATACCTGTGAATTTCAATTATACCATTTTAATTATACCAGAACTCACAACTATACACATCACTAAGAACCCATATAGCATGGCCAGATCTGCCTAGTTCTTAATGTTTACATTATAAGATCTTCTAGAGACATTGATTATCACCAATAATGTCTTTCTAATGCTATATTAAGTGACAGCACCTTTCAGAAACTTAGCAAGGCTCAGTTTAAATGCTTCTAACTATTCAATGAGAAAAATGTACTCCTTTATTGAGAATCTAAGCCCTGCCTTGATAAGTGTTTTCAGTTTTATTGTCTAAATATTTCTTAGTTGATTAAGTTTTAATTGATCTAAATATTCACAAATTATTTATCTAAACAATCATCCATCAACATTTTATTGCTCAGAAACAAAAGTTAGCTTATTTAAATAGACTTGCTAATTAAAAATAAGTCAAGCCAGTCATGGGTTTGGCCATCTCTCAAACCCCCAGTAATTGTTCGGGTCGACTGCACATTTAGTTCTTTGGCTATGAAAGATACACTAATTATTGAATATTAAAAACAATGAACATTTGAAATTTACTGTGAAGAGAAGCAATAATCAGGCTAAAAAAACAGGTTGCCAAGAGCCCCAGTTTGAACATGGTGCAATATTCTAAATTTAATACATTTTTCTAGTTTTTATTACCATCAGCACTGCAGTTGTCAGAGGGTCTCCAAGTTGAGGAGAACTCAGACAAAGCTCACTGTGGCAGCGATAAGAAAGATCTATTTCAATGAGAACACCTAATCAGCTTCTGTTCATCAGTGAAATATTTTCACCATAAAAAATGTCGGCTGCCACATAATTGCTAAAGCTAAATGAAATTAACCTTAGAATGGATTGGTTTATGGAGTTGCTTTACCCTTGTAGATACACTGCTTGAGGTCATAGGAAGGCCAAAACGGAGTGGCTTCTGCACCTAAGGGACCCCTTCACTTATCATCTCTATCCTTCTTCTTTTATCACCTTTTCCCTCTTCTATCTCCTTCTCCTTAATGCAAGCTCCGGAGGTAGATATGCAGGGTAGTGTATGAGTCTGGTTTCTTTTCCCACCTCAGACAAGGCACCAACAGAGATCAGGATAGGTGACATTCAAGGGCTTCCTTCAAAGAACATCACCTCTCCAATGGCCAAGACAACACCAGTTTCTCTACAGACAACTGGATTTTCATTACATGATTTAATTTTACCACGAGCAATTTGGAGATACTTATGTATGAATTATTGTCATCCATGACCTAAGATGATGAAGAGTTTTAAGTCTTTTGTTCTGAAGATCTGAATTAATATAAAACAGCTGAACTTCTAGGATGAAGGCCCCAAACAATGTCCATGAAGCAATCAAGTTTGATGGGCTAAAATCTAGAGTTACTGTATTATTCCCTTGGAAGCTCTTCATAATAATCTATATTTAAAGTGTATCTTTTACACATGTAGGGGAGGAATTATATGGGAGTAAGAAAGCTTATAATAATATGTCATTTACTGCTTGGGGATATACAGTTTACCAACCCAGGATTATTTACCATAAAATCTCAATATTCAGAATGTTTTATAACCTACTTATAATAAATTGAGAATTTGCATTTTAACTTTTAGAGCAGAAATATTGTTATTAATTATTCTCATTATGGAACCTGAAACCAATTATATTAAAATTAAAGTCACAAATGTATGCATAATTGCACTACACAACATTATGCTTTTAGATGTTAACAGTAAATCAACATCATGATGACATCAAGGAAGCTTATAACTAAAAAATTAAAAACAAAAAAATTAATGATGGAGATACTATATTAAAGGTTGCAAAACACATTAAAAATTCCAAGTTTGGGGACGCCTGGGTGGCTCAGTGGGTTAAGCCTCTGCCTTTGGCTCAGGTCATGATCTCAGGGTCCTGGGATCGAGTCCCACATCGGGCTCTCTGCTCAGCAGGGAGCCTGCTTCCTCCTCTCTCTCTCTCTCTCTCTCTGCCTGCCTCTCTGCCTACTTGTGATCTCTCTGTCAAATAAATAAATAAATCTTTAAAAAAAAATTCTTTAAAAAAAAAATTCCAAGTTTGTGTCTCTAAAGGAAACATGTTATCACCCAAATCTATGATTTGAACATGAATTCCACTAGGAAAGTTTAGTTTTAGGTGTCATGGGCTAACCACACGAAAATTCCATGTAATGGTTATCTGCCCAGGAATTAGGTGGTCAGGTCCCTATGGGTTCCCCTCCTCCCACTGCATCCCCGGTGAAAGGTCTCTCATTTCACTAATTCTCAGATTCTTCACCTGTGAAATAAAAATACCCAGCCTCCGCACCTAGTTCAGTGCACCCTTGCTCGCTTCTGCTTAGGTTCACCTTGATTTACAAGAAAACATCCCTTCATCTTTATCTAACACTTCATAGTTTCAAGTCTATTTTTATACTTTGTATAAATTCATCTATAGGACAATCTTGGGTTATATTAAGAACTAAACGGGACAATGCTTTCAAAGTCCTTAGCATAAAATCTGATAGAGTAATAAAATTATAATATATATTATAATAATAGCTAACACTTATTAAATCCTTAGTGTGTACTAGACAATGATGTGGGAATTTTAATAGGATTAATTTATTTGACCCTTACAACAAAGGAGGTATGGTTATTAACCCCATATTATGGAGAAAGAAACTGAGGCAGAGAGAAGTATCTTGTCCAGGGTCATGGGGCTACAGAAAGGGCTGAATTTCATAGCAGGGAATTTAACTCCAGAGCTTGTGATCTTATCCATTATACCTAAGCTCTTAATAAATGTTAGTTATAAACTGATGGTTACCAGAGGGGAGATAGGAATTAAGATTTAAAAAATTTCTCTCTGTCTCTATATCTTCCTATATACATATATACACACACATTATATATGGCTTTTGCATTATATATTACTTTAGAAATATAAAAAATTTAAACTTTCCAATGTAAACTAAATGTCTACTTATATTTTTGAAAGTTGAAAAAAAGAATGCAGAAAAATAAATAAATAATGATTACTATTTTTATTTTTTTAATTTTTTATTAAAGATTTTTATTTATTTGACAGACAGAGATCACAAGTAGGCAGAAAGGCAGGCAGAGAGAGGAGGAGGGTGAAGCAGGCTCCCCACTCAGTGGAGAGCCAGATGCAGGGCTTGATCTCAGGACCCTGGGATCATGACCTGAGCCGAAGGCAGAGGCTTTAACCCACTGAGCCACCCAGGTGCCCCATATTTTTATTTTAAAAAGATAGAAAAGGGAGGGAAAGAGAAGGACAGGGAAGAAAAGACAGAAAGAAATGTAGAGAAAGTTATTATATAGCTTTCTCAAGCAAGGAAATATTCTGGGACTTTGCATATGCTGCATAATTTAATCTTCATAACAACCCTAAGAGCTAACTATGGTTATCTTCCCAATGTCGACGAGATGTCTGAATTTTAGAAACCTTACAGACACCTAAAGTGAAGTGGAACAATAAACAGCATTCCATTCCACTTAAACTTGGGCAATATAATATCTTAGCTTCTCAAACCCACATAATCAATTTTTAAAAATAGTTTTATGATTATTTTTCTAAGTATATAAGTATGTAATGTAATTTACTTTAAAAAATATATGTCCATATGTCTGAGAAAAAAATGCCCTACTGAATTACCATGCACAATGACTCTCGAACAGATTTAACTTGGGATACTTGTCTGCAGGAAGTGGGCGGCTAGAATGATGAGGCTGTAGCCCTTCATGCTGCACAGACAAAGCCTCTTGAAATAGCCCCACCATTAAGCGGTGGAAATAATGAACTGAAATTCCCTCCATTCCTGCCTTATCTTCTGATTCAGCTGCCTATGTAAGAATGAAAGATAATTCAACTTGCTTTTTCCCTTGGATGGAGGGGAGATTAAAGCAAGGCTATTCCTAAAACATTGTACTGAAAAGCTAAGTATACTCTGAGGCCAAGTTTTCAGGTCGGATGACATGTTTGACACATTCCATACATGAACAATTTTTTTTTTTTTTTTTTTTTTTTGGGCTAAAGCCTCCTGCTCCAACATATACCCTTATCTGGAATAATAACACGTCAGTTGTCTTCGCATAATATCTTCAACCTCAGGGTGGAAATGCTTGCACCCACTTCCAAAACATTCTCAAAGGATCATCAGAAAGTCTTTGAACTCGGTGGTTCAAATCATGACCCAAATATGGCCTGATGAGTTTAACATCCACTCTTACTATGTCTTCGCTTGTTTAACAACCATTATTGCAAGTTTACTAAGGTCTGGGTACTGGGTAGACTCCTATAAAAAATATTTTTTTCAAAGATAATATTCATTTATTTGAAAGAGAGAGAGTGAAGGTGCACATGAGTGGGGGGCAGAGGGGAGGCAGAGGAAGAGAGAAGATTCCAAGCAGATACTTGATGTGGGACTTGATCCCACAACCCTGACATCATGATCTGGACCGAAATCAAGAGTCTGACACTTAACTGACTGAGCCATGCAGGTGTCTCAACCCTGGTAAATTAATCAATGAGGTTTTGTAGCCCTTGATATAATAGAAGGAGTAAAGAGTGAAAGGGGTATTGGTAGTCTTGTGACAGCAAGAAAAATGAATGCTAATGGCTTAATATTGCAGGGGAACTGAAAAACAAAATGTGATCCAAATTGCATTACAATAATGTATGCTCATGAAAATGGCCCCATCTCATCAAGAGTGACTTAAATTACGCTATGCCTTTTTAATAAGGAAGGATTTTCAGCCTAATGATATTGAATGAAAAAAATGGTAGGGAGGAGTAGGTTCTTAAAGGGATCATCTCCATTAATGAGACTTTTTGCTTATGTGAATTAATTCATTCTTTAAAAATGCTAAATACAAGAGACTATCAAATTATGTCTACATAGCAGCATTATAAGATTTAAAAATCATCCATAAACAATGTATACCTTATAAGATTGCCATATAGATAAATTTACATAAAGTATAAAAATGAGACTTGAAGCTATGACATGTTAGATAAAGATGAAGTCATGTTTTCTTATCAAGGTTGCAATGAACTAGGAGTAGAGGCTGGTTTTCCTTGGCTGTCACTTATTCATGTGTAAATAACAATGAGTAATTCAGTAACTCTAATCTTAATTTGCATTTTTAAAATGATATAGGCCAGGAAAATTTTAAGTTCTGTTTCAGCCATAAAAATCATATGATTAAAAATGAAGAAGTATTTTCACTTCCACATTATGGTGCAGTAAGTATGGTCAAAAGACAATTTTTTCCCCCTCGCTCATTATGAAAATGTTTGGGGTGAAAACAATTAGTCAGTAACATTCAGGAGATGCCATTGTCATGCTTCCTCTTACATCACTGAAGAAAAGTATTTTATTCTAAACAATTTAAATAGGTTTTTGAATAAAGGCATCATCTTTTTATAAAATTTATGTTAAAAGGATGGTAAGAAAAAAGTCTAGAAACTGCAGAGTTAAGATCAATTAGGCTGGATTCTAGAAAATGACTAAAATATAAAGGGTATGAGTTTATAAAAATACATCATCCCCCAAATAATTTTATACATATATTTTCTTTTTTGTGCCACTAAAGAGGAAACAAATTAAGGAAATCCTTTATTCATACATATAAAGTCTCCTAGACTTTGCAGACAAGGTAGTCTCAATTCTCTTGGAACTTAGACTCTATCGTAGTGATTAAATGATGAGGGAAAATAAATATACAAAATCATGCTAGGTTGTATTAAGTCCTAATGAATGAAACAGAGGATGTTATATAGAAGTAGAAGGCTGGAAGAAGGTAAGCAGAAGAAAAAAACAGAAATGATGGGAATCCCTTCTTAGGTTTAGACAGGGTAATGTGAAAACTTTCTCTTAGGAAGGAGCTCTACCTAAATTTAGAAAGAAGAATCATGAAAAGTGAGATGTGAAGTATCATGAGAAAAGCATGTAAAGCAGAGGGAATGAAAGTATCAAGGCTCCAGTGCAGAAGAGAGATTCTCATTTTCAAGAAATTAAAATGAGCCCATGGTAATGAATTTGAGATTTATTCTAAGTGCAGTAGAACGCATAAAACAGCAAAGTGGAATGATCTCATTTACATGTTTAAAAGATTAATCTGTCTGCTTTATGACAAATGGTTAAAGAAGATGTAGAGAAGTTGCATAGAGACCAGGTAGGAGGAGTGCGGGAGAAAAAAATACATCTTGATTTTACCAAGCCATTTGGCAAAGATCCCTACTTTAAGAATACATAGGAGAAACTGGGGTCCAACTCCAGTATGTGTGGGAAAATGTGTAGCTAACCGAACAAGAATATGCAAAGAATATTGATTTAAAAGTTCAGTCTCATCTTGTCTCAGTGGAAGTTCTGTGTTGGCACGCTGCCCTGCCCTGGTCAACATGTTGTATCAATTATTTGAATGTACACATGCTTATCAAATTTTCTGCTGACATTAAAGTAGGAGGGCAATCAATATGTCAGATTAAAAAAAGATATAAAACAATTTCAACTGTGAGGGAACAAAGGGTCACCACTCAGAAGGTGAATTTAATGGGGGTAAATATAATATGCTGAATTTAGGTTAATAAAATAACATGGTTGGGTAGCTTGGGATTAATAGACATTCATAAAAAATCAATCCTCAGATTTTATAGGACTGTATGTTCAAAATAAGGTTACGATGTGAGACTGGGGCTTTAAAATAAGATGAATATCAATGTCAGCTGCATTCACTGAAAAAGATGTTCACATTGTGGGCTACTGCTTTTCCAGTTGTCCTCTGCAAAGGTCAGGGCACGTGCAAAGAATTGGGTGCATTTTGATATGGTCACAATTTAATAGAAAAATTAACATAAATGTGTGTGTCATGAAGAAAATGGTTGTAGATTTACTACATGGAGAAGACAACAATTAAACATGATCATGTTTTCACATATTTGAAGCCTAACCAGAATCCTAGAGCAAGCCTTGGGAGTTAGAATGATGGAAATTCAGATATTTAGCTCAGTTTTAAGAACACGATGTTGGGTTTGTTTTTATAGTTTTGAAAAACTAGAGCAGTCTACCATGGGTCAGAATGCTTTGTGATGAATAGGTGAGCTCTCTGTTTTTAGAATTTTTATGGCTGAACAACTATCAGCCATGGATTCTTAAGGTGCCAGGATACCTATATTACCCATTAAGTGGGATAAGCAAGGTGGGCTCCAAACACTGGTCCTCAGGCCAACTCATCCACAAAATGAGTGTTAGAGATTTTCCTTAGGCTAACATAATGTAATTAAATGGCAACCCTCGAATATGATATTCTGTCTTTTGGATAGTTTTGGTAGTAGAAATGCCTGGACTCCTACAAAAGGATAGTCTTAACAGTTGGTAATTTGTTTCTCAAAATGTCATAAATTAGAAAGATAGGCTTGGTAATGCTATGGCAACCTTTATTTTTTGTTGTTACTATTGCAATCTTAAAAATTTCTTCTATGAATTCCAAAAATCGAAGAAGTAGTCTCACTGAATGCAGAGACCGCCCTACCTTGAGAATCAGAGTCTATGATTATTTTTAAAAATGAACCCAACAAAATTCACTTGTCATGCCTAAAAAATAGGTATAGGTATCAAACTTGCATTAAACCAAGAGAAATAGTTTGGTTCTGTAGCACTCAATTGGACATATTATTCTTCTATTATTCTGCATACCTAAGAATATTTGGAAGATTCTATTAGGAAATATTCACAAACAAAATGATCTTGGAATCCTATATATACCTAATACTCAGAAACCTCATTTCTCAACTAGTAAAAATGCCACCTGATGGCAATAATAGATTAAGCACTGGATATTAGATATATTTGATGTTGAGTTCCCAGAGAGGATTTTGTTAATGAGAATATTCTACAGTGTTACTGCCAACAGACTTTGTAATTATGAAACCTTTGACATTAATGCACTGCTGCATGAGTTGGGATTTTACACAAGGAAATATATAATCATATGCAAATACAAAAACCCTTAAAAATGTAGCTGAACATCAATGCTCAAAGGCATCCATACTCAAATGTGTACTCACTGTTCTTGCCTGTGGATTTAATTTTCAACTTGCTGTTTCTAAATTCTACTTTCTTTGATATGTTCATGAACTTTTATTAGATGATGGTCTTAAGATATGGTGATTTATTTTTTAAATGTTCTAAACTTGAAGTATAAAAGGTATAATGTAGAAGCTAACACTTTGTCTCTACTTTTTGTTGTTAATGTAGTGGTTTAAAAAATTTTCCTAATCTATAAAATAAGAAAAAAAACCTGGAGAATTATAGGATTAATAGACTACCAATGATTTTTTGAAGCTCTTGAGTTTTATGATTAAATACTTCTCAAATTGACTATTACTGGCAGTTCAATTGCTTGCTTATACACACTCTATAATGTGTGTGGGTTTATGTGTGTAATTTCTGGCTATGTATATTTGTGTATAAATTTGAGTGCGTGTGAATTTATACATGTATAGAGAGTCCCATAACAAACTACCACATAATCAAACTGTCTTCAACCTTTTAAAAGCAGAATACATCTTTCCAGTTAGATTTACAATTTATCCTATTAACAAGATATTTCTCAAATACAAAAAAAAGATGAAGATCACATAACAAATTAAAATCTGTTTCATTTTTAAAAAGAAACTGTTTTAAAGGCTTAATGGTACCAAAACTCAAAGTTACATTTGCAGCATGATGTAATTGCTACTTACAGGCAAACTGAAGCTTTGCTTCTCTGCTAACAATTGTTCCAAATGAGTTTGTTGCTATGCACTGGTACGTCCCAGTATCTTGGGTTTTATTGGGGTTATTGATCAACAAGCTGCCTTCAACAACACTGTAGCGGAAATCCACACCAACGTCAACATCTGTTCCATTTAATTTCCACCTATAGTATAGAAATGCCGGTACGTAAAGCCTTGTAATATTAATCAATATTTCTGAATCACATAAAATATATAAAAACTATAAACAGCAGGAAATATCATCTGTGACTTTCTCAACCATGGCAAAAAAAAAAAAAAAGAAATGCTCTATTCAGCAATGGTTGACAACTGCCATGGAAAGAGCATGTCTGTTACAGTAAACAATGATATTAAAATTTTAATACCTCCTTTTGTGGCTAATCTGATACTACACACACTTCACTTTTTTTTTAATCCCCATTGCATCTTGTACAACTTTCTTCAAATAGCGTTTCTCAGCCAAAGTCCTTTTTCTAGTTTGAAGTTAATCTTTTTTTTTTCCCCTTCTCCAAGTTTGTAGTTATTCTTTAAATGGGTCTATACAGATGACAGAATACACCACTTTCAGGTAGATTGCTTAGTATTTGATGAAATTGCAGCAGAGTTGCTTTGATTTGGTCCTTAATATGACTGAAATGGCTGACTGCAAAGCAAAGGAACTCTATTGATCTAGAGCTGTCTTAGGGACCAAACTAGTCACTTTGAGGATCTTCTTAGCTAATGGCACTCAAACATCAATCAACTATCCCAGTAAACTGAGATCAGGTAATTAGGTAACAGAAGCAAGGAGAGTTTTGTTGTTCTTCTCTTTGTTTCCTTGAATCATCTACTGTATTTGGCTCTAGTGTGTATTTGGCTCTAGTGTATTTGGCCCTATAAGTAAATTTTACTGGGACTCACATTAAACAGCAAAGCTTTACTAACAGGATCTACCTCTTTCTCTTTTTTCTTTCTTCTTCTTCTTCTTCTTTTTTTTTTTTTGCAGCCAATAACATTCTAAAAAAGAGCTTATTTTAACCAAATTGCCTTCCTTTGAATACTTAGGAATTTTTAAGTTAATATAAGTCAGTGACTATGTATCTTATTTTGTTCTCCTCTTCCCTCCCAAATTCTACACAAATACCAGGTAATGAAAATATCATAGTTGAAACTTCTGAAATATCAACAGTCTCACAGTAGCATTTACATTGGGAGACCAAAAAATAAGGAAACACTGAAGCACAAAGGAAACTGGTAAGAAACAATAATAAGATTAAAGAATGAGAGACTCCTATTTTTATCACCTTCAATCAGTAAAAAATAAACAAAACCCATTAAAAATGTATATTTGTACATACACACTCATTGTGCATCCTCTCATAACATTCTGGAGTATTATGGCTGCTGTGTACATGTAAAAGGGTTTAAATAAAAAAAAAAGCAAGACAGTTTGTTTCAAGATTTTGGATATTTGTTATCCACAAAACAGAAGTTTAAGGAGGATTCTTTTCTTTCTGTCAAGATCTCTCCCATGCTTCAAGGTCAATTTTAAATCACACCTCTTCCAATGAAGTCATTTTCTATATTCCTAGTCAAAATTAACAAAAGTTTTCCACAATCTCCTACAGGAGTCTCTCTGCTCTATTACGTAGCAATTCCGCCTTCACTGTAGATAATTTGCCTAGATCTCTTTTGCATTGTCCCTTTAGCAATCTAGACCTTGATACTTTCCTTGTGCTCAATAAATGTCTGTGGAACATGACTACATATTTTACTTCTCTGCTGTATATTTTAGCTTTGAGCATGCACCGTTTCTGAAGCATTATAGCCCCTCACAGCATGGTGGTGTATGTTTGTTCACATCTATGTCTTTGAAATATAGAAATTTAGAAACATGAGGGGCAGGAAAGCTAGGTCAAAATCACAAAATGGGACATAGCTCTTTATGTGTTTGTTTATAAGAAGATGGGTAATAGAAACAGACATGGTTTTTAAGCTTGACAGTAATTCTCTCTGTGTTCTGACACAGGCATGAAAGTAATAAGCAATAAAAAGAGAAAGCCGGGTTATATTTTAGCAGGTCTATATGCACATGAATCTCTAAAAATGACTGCCTGCCCTAGACATTTTTTTTTCTTGAGTCAGCTGATCATGTCTTGGCTATAACTCTCACTTCAAATGATAGTCGAGCAATTTAATATGACAAATCTAAGAACTCAAAGAGGAAATTGCAATATAATGTGAGCTGCAAGCAGAATGTGGAATTTAGAAACGGACCATGTGAGCCTTTTTAGAAAAGTGGTTGTGGGGATAATGAGAACACCTCTGTAGGTTTGTCTACACTAGTCATCTCAACCTAAATGCTCTGCATAAAGTCCTTTAATCTACTTTATTGCCTGCTTTTACATACAAATAGCAAAGGAAAAGAGATTATTTAGAAAATAAAATGCTTGCTGTGAAATGCATTTGAGACTAGATTGCAAAGCATTATACCCAGCTTTATTGCAATGCAGTCAATGTTCATTCCCACTGAATGTGGATTGTACTGAATTCCTTACCTTATCCCATACTGGAATACTCTTTGAAAAATCAGTTTATTTTCAATGTTTGAATCATCTTTTAAGTACTGGCAATAGAAACAATGCCCATGTGGAACAAAGAGAGATTTTCCCTAGGGTCAGGAGAAATTAGTGAGTCCCATAAGCTGATTTCTGAACCACTTCGGGAACCATAACTCAACTCTTTCCAGAGAGTTGAGAGAGAGAGTCAGGTTGAGCCCAAGTAAAAGCTGACACTATGAAGTGCTGGGAGATACAATTTTCCAGACTTCCCTGGGAAGCTATCTGTGGAATTTGTTGCAATAAAACACTCTTTCTTTGTTCATGGTCTCAACTTTGACCTGGAAGAAGGGGCAAGACCTTTGTGACTTGGAATTTGTTGTTTATAAACTAAGTTGAACAGAAACTTCACAGTAGAAGTACTCCAGCCAAGTACTTGAATGTCCCATCTGTCTGGAAAGGGAAGCTGAGTGCAATAAGTAATGTCACAAGTCCTTAAGAAACTTTAATACAAGGAAAGTTGGCAAAAGTCAACAGTTCTAAAATTTTTCTGGGTCTAGGTCAATCCTTTCAAAGTCGAGGGGCAGGAAACAAAGAAAAGAGAAGGCTCAGTTGAGGGAATAAACACAAAGAAGAGAGGTCAGCTGTGGTGTTTGCGGAAAACCTAATGTTAAAAATCCCCTTGGAGAGTTCACCTTGAATTTCTCCTCCTTGTTTGTCCCCCTCAAAGTCAGCCTGAGCACTGAAAAAGTATAGCCAGACAGATGTTTGAAAATACCCGATCTCTCCATTCTATCCCTTGCTCTTTCCTTCAACAAGAGGGAGTTTTTAGCTCCCAGGTAGCAACTGGCTATTATGTTACAGAGAAACTGCCAAAGGTATAAAGGAAAACACAGTACCCAGCAACCAATTGCTGGTGCATTTGATTAAAAGTTTTCTTCTCAGCTTTTCCTGGCAATCTTTAAAGACATAATAGGTTTCTGTTCCACTGCTTGTTTTAAATAACAAAGCAGGCCCCTGTATCTTGAAACACAATGTTACAAAAGCAATGTTAATTAAAGGTCACAGTTTGGGGTAAAAAGGAAGCAGCAACTTGTCAAATTCTGCTGCAAATTTTTTTTTCATTTATGGCTAACATCTGAACTTACACTTGGCTCTGTGCTAAAAAATAGGCCCATTTAACTCATCCTTTATGTATTTAGAAACATTTGCCTCTCGCATTTATTTTTTCCTATATAACACATCTTAAAATATCTGATTTAACCTTGAATTCAACATATTCTGTCTGGGGAGAATAAGTGCACATTCTGGTTTGCCCAGGACAGTGCTGATTTTACACCTGCTGCCCTAGAATAATTATTAACAGTGGCCTTTTACTCTCAGAACTGTCCTGGTTTGAATGATACATTTTATATCCATTAGAGTGGGGTTTTTTTTTTCCCTTTCAGTAATGCACTTCCTTTGGCAAAATATCCATATAGCAAAATGTTATTTGCCCTCCGGATTGAGTTAAATATCTCCCTTTCTATGCAACTTTCCCTGTACCTTCCCCTTGCATCCTGACGTAGACTTTCCTCCAGGATGCCCTAGAATGTGGACATCCTTTACAGCAAGGATAGCACAATACTCTCAGCATAGCTCTGCAGCGACCTTCACCACTTCTCGGACCTAGGGTGGTGTCCGGTAATATGGTGGTTTAATACAGTAGCTTACTATAGTGATTTAAATACCTTTCCTGGACCACATATTTTTCAGAATCCTAATCCATATCCCAATTCAAGGAGAGATGCTATGGTGAACTCTTGGGTAGAAGCTCTACAATTATTTATCCCGGGTAATTGCTGAGCCAGTTCCATGCACCCATAATTCAGAATTTGAAAGACACTGGGTGGTGTAATGAATGATGACATAGTTGATGGATGAATGAATGGGCACACAAATTAAATTCTAAAATAATTTCTACTACACTAATACTCCAATCCTTTAACTTATATAAGATGTCCTTTATCTTCTGCCAAATTGCAAACTAAATATCTCAGTTCATACCCCACTTCTGTGGATCCTTAATGATCCAATCTCTTCCTCCCCAAAACTATGACATATGTTATCTATTATTTTGGTTTCTAAACACTATTATATATCCATCATTAGCTTAAAGTTTTATCATTAAATGTGAACAGAGGCAAAATCACACTTATGAGATATATGAAGTCATGTGGCCCAACAAGTATTTATTTACCAAAAATTTACATTTTTATCTTGCTGTGAATTTCACTCTTTCCCTCTGAAGTTCCAAGACCCCGATCCCGCCCTTCTCCTTAGTTCAGAATGACATATATACCACATTTTTGCCTATCTTTGGAATTTCATGTCTGTGTAGATTCCTCATACATATGAATTTGAATTTGATTTTCTTCTGTTAATCTGCCTTGTGTAAATTTAATTCCTAGTGCAGCTAGAGGGATCTCAGAAAGAAGAAAATTTCACCCTCCCCAACATTATAAAGTGTCACAAGACAATAAAGATCTCTTTCTCAAAGTAATATTTTAAAGTCTCCATTTCCATTCTGATTCTCCTGACTCCCTTTCTCAATAGTTAATTATAACCTCTAATTTTGTCTTTTTCTTTCCCTTGATTTTATGATTTTATCAAGTATGTTGATATCCTTAAACAACTGCTCCGTCTTACCTACTCTTGAACTTTATAAATATGGAATTATACCATTCTTTTGTGACTTGCTTTGTTTGCTGAAAATTATGTTCCTGTGATCCATCATACTGTAGCTGTAATTCATCATTTTCACTACTGCTTGGGGTTGTACGTACCTTGTACGAACATACTAGGTTCTATTTATTTATATTATGTTGAATTTAGTTTTCTGAATTTCTGCTAATCTGGTAGGCATGCAAGAATGCATCATTTCAGTTTTAATTTGTATGTTTCTGTTAATGGCACTGACAATCTTTCTATTTCATGGATGCGTGATATTTCTTTTCTCAGAAGTACCTAATCAAGTATTTTGGTAATGTTTCTACTAGGCTACTTAAAAAAACAGTTTTTACTTTTTGATTTGTGGGGATTTAAAAAATATTTTTGGATATTATTTCTTTGCCAATGACATGTATTAAAAATATCTTCTTCCAGTTGGAAGCTTGAAATTTTACTCATCTCAGTATTTCTGTTGAACAGAAGTTCTCAACGTTAATGAAGTTAAATATTTTCTTTTATGATTTGTGCTTTTTCTGTCATATTTGAGAAATATTTCCTTCCCTTCAAAGTCATAGATATGTATGCCTATCTTCTTTTAAAAGAATGTATGTCCCATGCAGGTCTTCCAGTCACCTGAAATTGGTCTTTGTGTATGTGGTTAGGTAGGGGTCAAATTTTATTTCACTTTTTTTAACCATGTGTATAAATCCATTGTGCAGTATATCTTTTTAAAATTTATTTCTATTATTATCATGGTTTTTAATTTTTATCTCCACAAGACAGTACATTGTTATTATTTTTATTGTTCAGTGTAATTGCAATTGGTTTTAATGTGGAAATGTTAACATTTACCACTTGCGTTACTACCACTGGTTCTTTTATCTCAGATACTCTACCTGGGACCATTTTTATTTTGTTTCAGTTATATCTTCTAGAATTTTCTTTAGTGAATATGTCTGTTGAAGTGAAACTTTATTTCTTTATAAAAAGACTTTATTCATTTGAAAGAGAGTAAGAGGGAGAGAAAAGGAGCAGGCAGAGGGAGAAACAGGCTCTCCGTTGAGGAGGGAGCCCCATGTGGGGCTTGATTTCAGCACCCTGGCAAGAGCCTAATGTGGGACTTGATCCTAGGACCTGGGATCACAACCAGAGCTAAAGGCAGACACTTAACTGAGCTACCCAGGTGCCCTTGCTGGAGTCTAACTTTAGTTTCTGAATGTCTAAGAACACATTTATTTTGTTCTCCTTTTAAAAAAGTATTTCTGGGGGCGCCTGGGTGGCTCAGTCATTAAGTGTCTGCCTTCGACTCAGGTCATGATCCCAGGGTCCTGGCATTGAGCCCCGCATCGGGCTCCCTGCTCGGTGGGAGGCCTGCTTCTCCCTCTGCCTGCTGCTCCCCCTACTTGTGCGCGCGCGCTCTCTATCAAACAAATAAATAAAATCTTTAAAAACAAAAATTTCTGCTACGTAAAAATTTGACAGTTAATCTCCCTCAGCATATGGAAGACTCTGTCATCCTTGATTTGTTACTATTGAAAAGTCGGCTGCTAATCTGCCTTCTATTTAAAGGTTATCTATGTTATAAGCTTAACTATTTTTATGATTGTATCTTCAACTTGGGTGTTCTGCTATTTCACTATAATAATTCTAGATGAGGCTTTATTTTTATTTGTACTCCTTGAAATTCATTTGGTTACCTAAATATGTAGCTTGGAATTTATTTTTTTTAACTTTTTAAAAAAATATTTTATTTTTAGGTAATCTGTATGTAGACCCAACATGGGGCTAGAACTCACAACCCTGAGAATAAAATATTGCATGTTCCACAAGCTGAACCAGCACTCTTATAGCATGGAATTTTTATTTGGCTTTGGAAAATTCTTAGCTTTCTCATAAAATACTGTCTCTGCCTCATTCTCCCTTGCCTTTCCTTATGGAACTCTGATTAAACATATATAAACATTTTCTATTAACCTCTCTCTCTCTCTCTCTCTCTTTGTGGCTTTCCCTTTCTCTGTATCTCTTGCTCTCTCCCTCCTCCTTCTTTCTCTCTCTCTCTCTCCCTTTACTTCTCTTTATCCAGTTCTGATGCCTTTGGATGATTTCTTCAGATATACCTTGCAATTTACTAATTCTCCTTTCAGCTGTGACTCATCTTCTATTAAAACCACTTAGCACCAAAGTTTGAAACAGGTAATTATTTTTGCTTTACAGTTCTTTGGGGAGGCAAGCTTATTTCTTGTTACATGCACTCTAAGTACATAGCCTTTGGGTCCCAGGTCTATTCTAGGAGGTATGCTAATGTTAGATTCTCCTCTTGGTCTAGGCTTTGTTTTGTAATCAGTGTATGCAGCTGCAAAATCCAAAGTTCTAGTCCACATAGTTCAAGGTAAAACCTGCTTTTAGGGGTTAGTTTTCTTCTCTGGGTTCCAAACCCACTTATTTTATTTTATTTTTTAAACTTCTGAGTACTTCTTACTTTGATACCAGTTTATTGATGCAGGTGTTAAAAGTGTTTTAAAAAAATATGTTAAGAGGGACGCCTGGGTGGCTCAGTTAAGCAGCTGCCTTCGGCTCAGGTCATGATCCCAGCGTCCTGGGATCGAGTCCCACATTGGGCTCCTTGCTCGGCAAGGAGCCTGCTTCTCCCTCTGCCTCTGCCTGCCACTCTGTCTGCCTGTGCTCGCTCTCTCTCTCTCTCTCTCTCTCTCTGACAAATAAATAAATTAAAAAAAATATGTTAAGAAATATTTAGGCTTTCAGTGAGGGTGTCAGATAGGACATTTAATTCCTAGTACAGCCAGAAACAGAAGTTGGGCACTAAATGTTTCACAAGCACAATGATCTCTTTAGTGTCTCAGGGTATTCTATGATGCCTGTCTAAAGGCACTTTAAGTAATTAGTGCTCTATAAGTACTTGTCGATTTTAATAATAGAACTCGTACACATGGAAACACATGATTTAAATTAACGAACCTGATATGCGGTTTTGGATTCCCTTTAACTTCACAGTTGAGCTTCACTTTTTTCTCCTCAGAATTCAAAGGGAACATCACATGACTTGGTTCCTGAATAAAAACAGGGCCATGCAGTGTGTAGTCATCTGAAATGAGAGGAGCAAGTGCCCCAAAATGAAGAACATCTTCCAAATACAAACAATAACAGGAAACAACTAGAAAATGAAAATAAGAGCAGTAAAATAACAACAAAAATAATAATACACAACAGATTTAGTTTCAGCCTTTTAGATGAAATTTCCCACTGAAGACTAATCCTTTGTAGATTATAACCAAGTGGAGACACAGACTCTATTTCATACTGACAATTTATTTTTACTAAAACTTCCAGAATGCTTGACCTTCCCTTTCCTCTCCTCTTACTTTTTATTCTGCCTTTTGCTTAGCCTTTTACTTTGTTTACATTTTGTGCCTTCTATAGTTCTTTTGTGCTGCTGTCTATTATCCTGGGAGACCTTCTAATGTACAAAGTTAAACATTTCTCTGCTCTGTAAGGGGGTAATAGAAATGGAAGCAAGCAATGATGATTTCATACATACATTAATAAAGAGAAACATCTCTGTACTGCTAAAAATGTATAAAAGTTTCTTAAATTGTCTATGTAAGTAAAGAACAACCTAGAGTCATGATTCTCAAATTATCTAGTAAATGACCAGCTTGTTTTTGTCTTTTTTTCCCTGACCTACTAGGGATCCATACATGGGGATGTTTGTGTAAGTAGCATACAGCCGGAACCATATGTGACTCAGCACGCAAATTCAGTAAAACTCAAATGAGTCTATAGCTAGCTCAGTAATACATGAGTATACAGTGATGTATGAGTTTCTGAATACTTTCCCTCAATTAACAATGACTAGATGTATGAAACTTACTTTATCACAAAACAGCTATAAAGTTTAAAGACTGGAATAATCCACAAACCAGTATAGAGCAGTAGAGAGTACGTGTTTCTAGATACACACATAATAAAGATTAGTCAAAATGCATCTCACCACCCATACCCATGAAAGTGATTTTCATTCTTCAAAATCTAGATCATTTTTTTTAATCCTAGAAAGCTGTTGTAGACCTTTATCTTTTTCATTTAACCACATGATTCTGCAATTATATCTCCCTGTAGCCACTCTTCTTTTTCTATCAGGTGTATTGGTACCTTGGTTTGTCCCGTTTTGGACTGTAAACTCCTTGAGAGCATGATGTACACATTTTGGTATGTTCTGATACCAAGTACAGCAGCTTATGCACAGAAGATCATTACTAAAGATGTGTTCTATTTGTGTAATTTTTTTTTCACTTTTTAGTGTATTCAATCAGTTGACTTAGGCATTGCCTGATGAATTTCCAGATCAAGGGCCAGTGGCTATGATACTGAATAACACCCTGGAGCTGACCATCCCCTCCCCACTTAGGTGTGAGTATTTTGAAGAGTGTGAATTGCAACTGCTATCCTGGAAAACCTTTACAACCAGCCTTTGTTGATAGGTGATAAGATGAGAGTAAATTCATGCAGATGTATCAGGACTGAGGAAAAAGAAGAAAGCTGGTTTGGAAATCTTGGTGGAGGACAGGAAGTAAGGTAATTTCTTGGAAGGTTTATAACCCAGGCTTAAAAAAAATCCATATGTTGAGCTTGGGATAGATAAAATGTAAGGAGACAAGATGACAAAACGGAATTCTATTTTATTATAGAGGAGTAAGGACAGCCAATGACCCCATAGTAAGAAAAAGAAGGATATGAATTCAGATAAACCCTGAACTGAGATTCAATGCCTGGGGTCAAATACTAAATCCATGACCTAACTCTCCATCACTTAGTCTCTCTATTCCTCAATTTTCTCATCTCCAAAATAATAGGATTGGACTTGGTCAGTGGTTCTATACCAGTTAAGAATGGGAAAGAATCCCTGAGTATTTGCCCATGAACTTATATGCACATACATGTAAAATTCAAAGATGACATGAATTATATTGCTACCACCATCCTCTCTCCGTACTCCATGTATAAAATCTCTCATTAATGAGACTTAAACAAAAGAAGACAGGATTGTGGGGCATCTGAGTGGCTCAGTGGGTTAAGTCTCTGCCTTTGGCTCAGGTCCTGATTTCAGGGTCCTGAGATCGAGCCCCGCATTGAGCTCTCTGCTCAGCAGGGAGCCTGCTTCCCCCTATCTCTCTGCCTGCCTCTCTGCCTACTTGTGATCTCTATCAAATAAATTTTAAAAACTCTTAAAAAAGATAAAAAAAGAAAACAGGATCTGCCAAATAACTGAAAAGCACAGAATGAAAAAGTACCTAAGCATGTACTTTTTTTTTTTTAACACTCATGGTTTGAGACCAGATACTTTAAAATCCAGATATATACATTTTAGATTTTCAACAATTATATAGATAGTTTCAAAACAAATTTAAACACTGGTCAGGGATTAGCTCAATTCAAATGTGAAGAATTATGTGAATTTTTGGCATATCTATTTAGGTAATAAATGTTCGTTCTCAAGATCACTAATAGCTACACACTTGGATTTTTCTCTAAGAGAGAAATATGTCTATTGTTGTCCCAATTCTAAAATTGTGTGTGTGTGTGTATAATATCAATCATCTCAATTCATTGGTGTTCCCTGATTTGAATTTCATACAGAAATACATAGTCTATTACTAGTAATTCCAAGTAAGAATAAAACATAATAATGATTATCCAGGATGCAGCTGAGAGACTGTGGATTAACATCTGTACTATTTCTCAATGTATCCATGCCATATTTAAATAACAAAAATGGTATTTTTTCTGTGTATTTTGTAACAAGAATTGATGATAACGATGTTTTGCATTCGCTATAAATAACACATTTCATACAAAGTTTTTATTTTCTCTTGGTTAACCAGGCTTGCTGCCTGTAAATTAACTAATCATAAAGGGAGTGGTATTTCAGTTTTCATCTAAGGAAATCCATAGCCTTTCAAACATGAGCTGTTTAGTTTCAAAAAGATGGAGGGAGAGATTTTAGAAAGCTTAGCAATGCAGGTGTAGAAAACAGATAACCTAACTTTAAAAATTCTAGCCTAGAGTTACTATAAATATGAACATTTTTGACAAAAAGGAGTTAAAAGGGTTGCTTTGTTTCTCTTAAAACTTGAGGTAGCTGGGTGAAACAGAGTCCTCAGAATGACATTCTGAGATGAAACATGGAGGGAGGTATCAGTAAGTTTGTTCTATCTTTGTATAGTAGTGACAAAGTGACTTTCAAGTGTCTTGAAGGTACATATAAAACACTTTGCATTTGCCATTTGTAAAGTCTAGGAGATAAAGTTCACCCTTTTCTCTGTCACAGTAACTAGCTCTATGTAATCAGAGGGGTACCCATGATTTCCAGCCTAGAGGAGTAAAGGAACATCTCAGAGAATGACAGAGGACAAGGTTTTAATAAGCCAATATGTTTCAAAGTTAGACTGTGGGCCACCCGCATTGTAATCATGTTAGGCAAGGACTGAGCAAGTACAGAGCTTGTTTTTCTAAATCGCAGTCCAGACTGCACCAGAAAAATCCAGGGACCAGGGATTTGCCTTTAACCTAGTTGAATCTGGGTGATTTTTTTTTTTTTAAGATTTTATTTATTTATTTGACAGACAGAGAGATCACAAGTAGGCAGAGAGGCAGGCAGAGAGAGAGAAGGAAGCAGAATCTCCGCGGAGCAGAGAGCCCGATGCGGGGCTCGATCCCAGGACGCTGGGATCACGACCTGAGCTGAAGGCAGAGGCTTTGACCCACTGAGCCACCCTGAATCTGGGTGATTCTTAGGCACACGAAAATTTTAAAACTACTAACACAGATCCTTTTATGCCTAGCTTTCCATTTCCTAAGAGCAGAACATCAGCCAACACTGGCTTTAGACACACTCCTAAATTGTCTCTGTTGGGCAAAGTCAAACCAACAGATCTTTTCTTGATAACATTTAGAGAAAGACTTTTTAGCACATGTTTGGACTAACACCTGAGACACAAGCAGACAGGAACAGAAAACGGTAAAACCAATCCACACAAAGAAAATGGATGGATTTGTCAAGGCACAGGATTCGTGTTGGAACTAAACCAACATTTCCTCAGAACACTCACAGCTGAATGCCAGCAGCTAATTGTGAGAACTCCCCAAGGGTTCTGTGTAACAAAGAAGAACTACTGATGTGACAAAGTAAAAGTATCCCCAGGGTGACACAATAATCCACTGACCTACAGTGACAATTTATCCTCACTTGATACACATTGCATTCCTGCTGTAACCACTACCCTTTGTTTATAAGGAATCAACCTCATTTAAGTGGCGGGATGTTCAGATTGATGTTTTAACTTGAGGATTCCCAAAAGGGAGAAAAATCAGGCACTCGCTTAGCTTTGAGAAGTTAGGGTGATGGACTCGCATTATTATCAGGGATCTCTCAGGGGAGCAGCAGGCAATTATTTTTCGTTCTCCTGGAAATTCTTGAAAATCATGTTAAGAGAAAGAAAGAGGAGCCAGGTTGCCAATAGCACAGATACAGTCTTTCAAATTCCAGATCATTGAATTCCAGCCCCAGGCTGGGGGATTTAGTGCAAATGCCAATACTGGTACATCATGATTTCCTGGGTTCTCCTCTGCTAGGAGACCACCTGCCAGTTGGTCACTAGGCTACTTCTACAATACTGCCTGCATTCCCTAAAGTTCCATATCACAGATTCTCGTGGACTAGTTTCCGAGTAAACCATACATTTGTAAAAAGAAGAGAGAACACCTAAACTTAGGAAAGCCCCCTTTCATGTTTCAGCAAAGATTGAGAAACCTTTGGGTTTTGATTTCATGACCAGAAATTTATTTAGGTTAAAGGTCAGACTACCCATAACTTTCTCCCCATTTGCTCATCAAATACTGAAAGTTATTGGAAAACACTGTTTTCAACAAATGATTCTCAAACTCCTTCCTCCATTTGACTCTTTTCTTTTTAAAATCTATTTTTGGGGGGAGACAAAAATCGATGCTTGTCAGCCAATTTCTTTTTGCTTCCTCCTGTTAATGTTCCAGAAACAAAATGTAGTGCCAAGGCTACTCTTAAAATGTTTAGAGTACTGAAAGAGATGCATAGAACTGTAGAATTTTAGATTAAAAGAGATTATTTAATCCTGAATGTATTTTCCCAGTCACAGACTAAAAATATACTATACCTATAGTAGAAACAACAATGATTTTTACCTAAAAATAAAATAATCCTCTAAGAAATACAGTAAAAAAAAAACAACAACAACACCTTTCTACAGTTAGGTGTCACTTATTTTATCTGTAGCTTTAGGAAATCAACGATCTTACCTTTTTTTTTTTTTTTTTTAAATTTGGCCCATTTTGATATGTCCCCAAACTTCTCCCCTGGGCAAGCAAAATGCTGCTCAGTTAGGCTACCAGAAGCGAGACTGGGAAAAGAAATGGGAATGGAGGGAGGAAGCCTGAGTTTTTCCGAGACTGAGAAGACAAAACTATGACTGAATCTCAGGTGATGGTATACTCAAGGAAGCAAGGCAGAGGCCCATGTATCAAGTACAGTGGAGCAAGTGTATAGCATAATCTCCATCCCAAGTGTAAGGTCAGCAAAAAACAACATGCATAAAGAAGCAAGCTAGTGGGCAGATATGGCTTGGAAAAGTACACTAATGCTAAATGTAGATCTTTTTTTAATAGGACATCTGTAAACAATCCTAAAATGTAGCCAGCAAAGTAAGGGGAGGCATCAAAGGATTGAGCCATATCAGAGAGCAGTAGGATCTCAAGATATATATTTCATAGAAAGGAACTTAGCAAAAAAAAAAAAAATTAAATTAAAAATCAAGCTATGCTGCTTAAACTTATTCCTCAAAGTGTGGTCTAGAAACCTCCTACATTAATATCACCTGACCTGGTGGTGCTTGATAAATGGCAGATTTTTGAGCTCCTGCCAGACCTACTAGATTTTCATTACCAGAGCTCAGTACCGCTGTTCATTATTATACAATTTAGAGTTTGAAAACGAGTACCTTAAGTTATGAATTGAGCACAGATGACTTTCAGCCCTTAACCAATTAAGGATGCCAATGAAGAAAAACAGCCTTGCAGAGTTTTGTTCTATGTGCTAGATCACTCTGTAGCTACCATGTGGGATGGGGTAAAAGGCCACATGTCTCCACAAACCCCTTGGGTCAATCCACTTCTCTTCTGCTGGAAATATTTTTTATCTCTTGGAAACTCAGTGATTCAACTCTGCTGGGAAAGGACAAAAACGCAATACTATGAATAAAAATACCAGATTCAATTCTAATTGTAATTGCTGTGAGTTCCCAGACATTGCGTCTGAGGGTTGTTTAGGCTCTTGATCCTAATGGCAGGTATGAAGGGCTGCCACAACAGTCAAGAATCTAGGACTGTGGTACATAGTCAATCTTCCTACCACACAAATAGGCTTTTGATTATTAACACCAGGTCTTGGGCAGAAACACTTAAATGGCAACAATCTAAATACGGGAAGTAAACTCTAGGACATCTAATGGGGAATACAGGGGTTTGAGTGTGAGCTCAGAATATGAGCTTATGGGTTTAGACGGGAGTTACATCTGGGTCACATCTGGAAGCTACATAGTTTGTTACATTATGCATGCACAGAAGCATCCTGATGCAAACCAAGGTGGCTTTGTCATACTGTATTTTTTTACTCTGCATCCTGTGAAGCCCTTCACCATTCAAGAGCATTAGTGCTGTGTGTGTGATCAGTGGGAACATGTTGCCTTCTTGGATTGTAGATCAAAACCACCTCACCAGGGACAAGAAAGAGGCAGTTCTTCTGCAAAGCTGGTTTGTTGGGTACACTCCCAGAGTCATGTTTATATTTTACTTTCTCCCTCTCAGCACTTGCATCATTGGGGAAGCCCAATGGAGAGAAACATTATTCATTCTGCCACCAGAGTGTTCCAAGAAAGGCACACACAGGGTCAACTACTCTATCCTGCTGTCTGGGAGTCTTCTCCTCCTGACTTTCTCACAATCACTGAAATTCATGTTGGCTAAGAAACTGTAAGATCAGCAGCATCTCAGTGGATCAAAATTACTCATAAAATGTATGGACAACAATCCAAGGTACTTCAGAAATAAATAAAATATTCTTAACTGGTTTTCTGGAATATGAGTATTCCTTTAAAATATAATCATTGATTATAGAAATGATGACTGGACACCTGTACTATCATTACAAATACAATTTAGTGTTGTTAGTCTTTATAACATAAATAGCAAGGGATGTTCAAAGGCCCCACACAAGTGCCTATGTGTAACTCTAGCCAACACACAGCATTTTTACTGAATAAGAATCTGCTTCATTCTATTTGCTTGTTCGGTTGAATAGAGCAGACATGCCTGCTTAAAGGACAAGGTGTTTCTTTCATCTGTCTTTGCTTCCACCTTCCTTCTTTTAACCCCCTTACAGGAACATTTTAAACAGGAAGGAATAGAGAAGTGCACAGACAGCCAGTATATGTTTGAAGGCAGAAAGTAAAAAAAAGTCCCAATGAGAAGTGAACTCTTCTCCTACTCTTTGTTTCCTGCTGAACAGAGTAGTGCTGCTGTCATCATACATTATGTCACACATAATGAGGACATAATTGTATGCAATGTTAGATCTTAGAAATGTGGTGAGGAGTGGAAAGTGTGAGGAGATAAAAGTGATCTCTGTTGGCGAAAAATATGTGGCATTACTGAAGGAAGCATTCATAGGAGTGGCAAAGAACAATAAGGGGAAGTGGGTCAGCAAATCCTACTCTGACCTTGATTCCAAATCCAGACAAATTTCAGGAACAATGGATTCATTACTCCTTTAATTTTAAGCACATGGGTGATTCTGACATCAAGCTCCAGTTATGAAAATAATGACAAATTTCACAAATGCGAATATTCTATAACTCATTTGGAGGCAAAAACTGACCTAAAGGGAGGGGGTGGAGTCAAGGTGGCTGAGGAGTAGCAGACTGAGATGACATTAGGTCCCAGAAGTTTAGCAAGATAGTTATCAAACCATTCTGAACACCCACAAACCCAACAGCAGATTGAAGAGAAGAAGAGCAGCAATTCTAGGAACAGAAAATCGACCACTTTCTGAAAGGCAGGACATGCGGAGAAGTGAATCTGAAGCCACGGGAAGATAGACTGTGGGGGGAGGGGCCGGCTTCCGGCAAGAGGTGGAACAACAGACCACAGAATTTGAACTTTTAGAAGTCTGCTCCACTGAGGGACATCTCTCCAGAGGCTAAGTGGGGGTGGAGCCCTCAGGGGGACAGTGTGGTCTCAGGTGTCTGAGTGTAGCAGAGCTCGCAGGTATCAAAGTAGGGAAGCCAACTACAGAGACGGAGCCAAGGAGTGAGCTCTCAGCTCGGGGTACATTAAACAGTGATCAGTGGCACAGTCAGGACACTGCTCTTTGAGCAGGGACCCCACAAGTGGCAGATCCAGGGAGACTTACCTTCCTCTGTGGGAAGAGCAGAGTGGCAGGATCTGCTGGGTTTGGGGTCTCCAATGGGGCTGTGTGCCAGAGACAGAAACGCTCAGTCACAGGCTGGGTGAGCTCGGAGTGTGGCCAGAGACCAGGGAGATGGGAGTGATTGACCGCTTTCTCCGAGGGCGCACTAAGGAGTGGGTCCCAAGATCTTGGCTCCTCTGGGCCAGAGAGTGAGAAGCCGCCATTTTCATTCCCATCATCCAGAGTTCTATGGAAAGTGTTCAGGGAACAAAAACTCCTGAGAGCAAACCAAGCAGATTACTTAGCTTGCCCCTGGCAAGCACGGTGCAATTCCGCCTCGGGCAAAGACATTTCAGAATCACTACAACAGGCCCCTCCCCCAGAAGATCAGCAAGAGCATCCAGATAAGACCAAGCTCACTGATCAAGGAGAACAGTGGAATTCCAGAGGAGGGGAAAGCAAAGCATGGAATTCATTGCTTTCTCCCCAGGATTCTTTAGTCTTGTAAAGTTAATTAAATTTTTTAATTTTATTTTTTTCTTATTCTAATTTTTTTAACTTTTCCTCCTTCCTCTTTTAATGTTTTTAAAATACTTTAACAATACCTTCCTAAAAAAAAATCTTTTTGAACCTTCATTATTATAGTCATATTTTATCCTTCACTGTATCTAACTTTATTTTTTGTATAGATATAGGCTTTTTTCTTCTAAAAAATTTTGGGATACAATTTCTTCTAGTAGATAAAAATATATCCTAAATCTAGCACAGGGCTTTGTTCTAGTCTCCAGCCTGAGCAAATTCTCTCCACTTTCTTTTTCTTTCTTTTTTCCAACCAACTTATCTTATCAATTCCTTTAAAAAAAATTTTTTTAAATGTTCATCTTTACAGTCATATTCCATCCCTTCATCATGTTTACCCTTATTTTTATATATACACACGTTTTTCTTTCTTTAAAAATTTGGGATGTAGTTTCTTCTGAGGGACCAAAATACACCTAAAATCAAGTGGGGGGGCTCTGTTCTAGTCACCAGTCTAATATATATATATAGATATTTGATAATCTATATATATATTTCAAGACATTTCATATAGATATAGATTTCTATATAGGTATAGATTTGAAATATATATATATCTATATATATATATTTCAAATTTTTTGGGATGCCTGGGTAGCTCAGTTGGTTAAGCGGCTGCCTTCAGCTCAGGTCATGATCCCGGCGTTCTGGGATTGAGTCCCACATTGGGCTCCTTGCTCGGCAGGGAGCCTGCTTCTCCCTCTGCCTCTGCCTGCCACTCTGTCTGCCTGTGCTCGCTCGCTCTCTCTCTCTGACAAATAAATAAAATCTTAAAAAAAAAATATATATATATATATATTTCAAATTTTTAAAAAATTTTTTAAGCTTCTTTTTACCCCCTTTCTTCTCGCCCCAATTTGGGGTCTATTTTGATTTGGTTTGTGTACATTTGTCTGGGGTCTTTGCCACCCTTTTAGTATTTTATTCTCTTGTTCATATATTCTTATCCAGATAAAATGACAAGACACAAAAACTTACCACACACACACACAAAAACCACAAGAGGCAGTACTGAAGGCTAGGGACCTAATCAATAAGGACATTGGTAATATGCCAGATCTAAAGTTCAGAATGACGAAACTCAAGATGATAGCTGGGCTCTAAAAAAGCATGGAAGATATTGAAGAAACCATTTCTGGAGAAAGAAAATCCCTTTCTGTAAAAATAAAAGAACTAAAATCTAACCAAGCAGAAATAAGAAAAGCTACTAATAAGGTGCAATCAAAAATGGAGGCTCTTACTGCTAGGATTTAAAAGGCAGAAAAGAGAATTAGTGATATAGAAGAGCAAATGATGGAGAATAAAGAAGCTGAGCCAAAGAGAAAGAAACGACTATTGGACCACGAGGGGAAAATCTGAGAGATAAGTGATACCAGAAGATGAAACAATATTAGGATAATTGGGATTCCAGAAGAAGAAGAAAGAGAGAGGAAATCAGAAGGTATATTGGAGTGAATTATTGTAAAAAATTTCCCTAATATGGAAAAAGGAACAAGCATCAAAATCCAGGAGGCACAGAGAACCTCTCTCGAAATCAATAAAAATAAATCCACACCCCATCATCTAATAGAAAAACTTACAAGTCTGAGTGACAAAGAGAAAATCCTGAAAGCAGCCCAGGACAAGAAGTCTGTAACAGACAAAGGTAAAAATATTAGAACGGCACCAATCTTCTCCACAGAAACCTGACAGGCCAGGAAGAACTGGCATGATATATTCAGAGCACTAAATGAGAAAAAAATATGCAGCCAAGAATAATATGTCCAGCCAGGCTATCATTGAAAATAGAAGAAGAGATAAAAAGCTTCCAGGACAAACAAAAGCTAAAAGAATTTGTAAACACCAAACCAGCTCTACAGGAAACATTGAAAGGGTCCACTGAGCAAAGAGAGAGGCTAAAAGTAGTAGACCAGAAAGGAATAGAGACAATATACAGTAATAGTCACCTTACAAGCAATACAATGACACTAAATTAGTATCTTTCAATAGTTACTCTGAATGTAAATGGGCTAAATGCCCCAATCAAAAGACACAGGGTATCAGAATGGGTAAAAAAAAAAGACAACAAAACGAATCAATATGCTGTCTACAAGAAACTCATTTGAGACCCAAAGACACCTCCAGATTTAAAGTGAAGGGGTGGAAAACCATTTACCATGCTAACAGACATCAAAAGAAATCTGGGGTGGCAATCCTTCTATCAGATAAATTAGGTTTTAAGCCAAAGACTATAATAAGAAATGAGGAAGGACACTATATCATACTCAAAGGGTCTGTACAACAAGAAGATCTAAAAATTTTAAATATCTATGCCCCTAACATGGGAGCAGCCAAATATATAAACCAATTAATAAAAAAATCAAAGAAACACATCGACAACAGTACAGTAATAGTAGGGGACTTTAATACCCCCCACACTGAAATGGACATACCATCCAAGCAAAAGATCAACAAGGAAATAAAGGCCTTAAATGACACACTGGACCAGATGGACATCAAAGATATATTCAGAACATTCCATCCCAAAGCAACAGAATACACATTTTTCTCTGGTGCACATGGAATATTCTCCAGAATACATCACATTCTGGGTCACAAATCAGGTCTCAACTGGTACCAAAAAAAATGAGATCATTCCCTACATATTGTCGGACCACAATGCTTTGAAGCTAGAACTCCATTGTAAGAGGAAAGTTGGAAAGAACCCAAATACATGGAGGCTAAACAGCATCCTACTAAAGAATGAATGGGTTAACCTCAAAAATTAAAGAAGAACTAAAAAAGTTCATGGAAACAAATGATAATGAAAACGCAACTGTTCAAAATGTATGGGACACAACAAAGGCAGTGCTGAGAGGAAAATATATAGTGATACAAGCCTTTCTCAAGAAACAAGAAAGGTCTCAAGTACACAACCTAACCCTACACCTATAGAAGCTGGAGAAAGAACAGCAAAGAAAGCCTAAACCTAGCAGGAAAAGAGAAATAATAAAGATCAGAGTAGAAATCAATGAAACAGAAACAAAAAAAAAGTAGTAGAACAAATCAATGAAACTAGGAGCTGGTTCTTTGAAAGAATTAGTAAGATTGATAAATCCCTGGACAGACTTATCAAAAAGAAAAGAGAATGGACCCAAATTAATAAAACCATGAATGAAAGAGGAGAGATCACAACCAACACCAAAGAAATATAAACAATTATAAGAATATATTATGAGCAAAAATACACCAGCAAATTTGACAATCTGGAAGAAATGGATGCATTCCTAGAGACGTATAACCTGCCAAAACTGAACCAGGAAGAAATAGAAAACCTGAACAGACACACAGCCAGTAAGGAGATTGAAGCATTCATCAAAAATCTCCCAAAAAACAAGAGCCCAGGGCCAGATGGCTTCCCAGGGAAATTCTACCAAACACTTAATGAAAAATTAATACCTATTCTCCTGAAACTGTTCCAAAAAGTAGAAATGGAAGGAAAACTTCCAAACTCATTTTATGAGGCCAGCATTACCTCGATCCCAAAACCAGACCAAGGCCCCATCAAAAAAGAGAATTACAGACCAATATCCTTGATGAACACAGAGGTGAAAATTCTCACCAAAATACTAGCCAATAGGATCCAACAGTACATTAAAATGATCATTCACCACGACCAAGTGGGATTTATTCCTGGACTGAAAGGTTGGTTCAACATCCCTAAATCAATCAACGTGATACAATACATTAATAAAAGAAAGAACAAGAACCATTGGATACTCTCAATAGATGCTGAAAAAGCATTTGACAAAGTACAGCATCCTTTCTTGACCAAAATTCTTCACAGTGTATGGATAGAAGGAAGATTCCTCAATATCATCAAAGCCATCTATGAAAAACCCACAGTGAATAACACCTTCAATGGAGAAAAACTGACAGCTTTTCCGCTAAGATCAGGAACACGGCAGGGATGTCCACTATCACAACTACTATTCAACATAGTACTAGAAGTCCTAGCCTCAGCAATCAGACAACAAAAAGAAATTAAAGGCATCCAAATTGGTAAAGAAGAAGTTAAACTATCACTCTTTGCAGATCATATGATGCTTTATGTGGAAAACCCAAAAGACTCCACTCCAAAACTGCTAGAACTTGTACAGGAATTCAGTAAAGTGTCAGGATATAAAATCAATGCACAAAAATCAGGTGCATTTCTATACACCAACAGCAAGACAGAAGAAAGATAAATTAAGGAGTCAATCCCATTTACAATTGCACCCAACACCATCAGATACCTAGGAACAAACCTGACCAAAGAGGCAAAGAATCTGTACTCAGAAAACTATAAAGTACTCATGAAGGAAATCGAGGAAGACACAAAGAAATGGAAAAACATTCCATGCTCAGGGATTAGTAGAACAAATACTATGATAATGTCTATGCTACCTAAAGCAATCTACGTTTACTGCAATCCCTATCAAAATACCATCAATTTTTTCAAAGAAATGGATCAAATAATCCTAAAATTTATATGGAACCAGGACAGACCTCGAATAGCCAGAGGAATGTTAAAAAGAAAGCCAACATTGGTGGCATCACAATTCTAGGCTTCAAGCTCTGTTACAAAGCTGTCATCATCAAGACAGCATGGTACTGGAACAAAAACAGACATAAAGATCAATGGAACAGAATAGAGAGCCCAGAAATGCACCCTCAGCTCTATGGTCAACTAATCTTTGACAAAGCAGGAAAAAATGTCCAATGGAAAAAAGACAGTCTCTTCAACAAATGGTGTTGGGAAAATTGGACAGTCGCATGCAGAAAAATGAAACTGACCGTTTCCTTACACCACACACAAAAATAAACTCAAAATGGATGAAAGGTCTCATTGTGAGAAAGGAATCCATCAAAATCCTTGAGGAAAACACAGGTAGCAAACTCTTTGACCTCAGCCACAGCAACTTCTTTCTAGAAACATTGCCAAAGGCAAGGGAAGCAAGGGAAAAATGGACTTCATCAAGATCAAAAGCTTTTGCACAGCAAAGGAAACAGTCAACAAAACGAAAAGACAACTGACTGAATGGGAGAAGGTATTCACAAATGAAACGTCAGATAAAGTGCTAGTATCCAAAATCTATAAATAAATTATCAGGGGCGCCTGGGTGGCTCAGTGGTTTAAAGCCTCTGCCTTCAGCTCAGGTCATGATCCCAGGGTCCTGGGATTGAGCCCCGCATCGGGTTCTCTGCTCAGCAGGGAGCCTGCTTCCTCCTCTCTCTGCCTGCTTCTCTGCCTACTTGTGATCTTTGTCTGTCAAATAAATAAACAAACAAAATAAAAAAAAAATTATCAGACTCAACACCCAAAGAACAAATAATGCAATCAAGATATGGGCAGAAGACATGAACAGACATTTCTGCAAAGAAGACATCCAGATGGCCAACAGACACATGAAAAAGTGCTCCAGATCACTCGGCATTAAGGAAATAGAAATCAAAACCACAATGAGATACCACCTCACACCAATCAGAATGGCTAAAATTAACAAGTCAGGAAATGAGAGCTATTTATGAGGATGTGGAGAAAGGAGAACCCTCCTACACTGTTAGTGGGAATGCAAGCTGGTGCAGCCACTCTGGAAAACAGTATGGAAGTTCCTCAAAAAGTTGAAAATAGAGGTACCCTACGACCCAGCAATCACACTACTGGGTATTTGCCCTAAACATATAAATGTAGTGATCGAAGGGGCACACACACCCAAATGTTTATAGCAGCAATGCCCACAAGAGCCAAATTATGGAAAGAACCTAGATGTCCATCAACAGATGAATGGATAAAGAAGATGTGGCATACACACACACACACACACACACACACACACACACACAATGGAATACTATGCAGCCATCAAAAGAAATGAAATCTTTCCATGTGCAATGATGTGGATGGAACTAGAGGGTATTATGCTGGGTGAAATAAGTTAAT
The DNA here is from genome assembly GCA_004024625.1 of Mellivora capensis. Taxonomy (NCBI): domain Eukaryota; kingdom Metazoa; phylum Chordata; class Mammalia; order Carnivora; family Mustelidae; genus Mellivora; species Mellivora capensis. The sequence continues at coordinate 144,897 of PISX010002265.1, forward strand.
CAGAGAAAGACAATTATCATATGATCTCCCTCATATGAGGAATTTGAGAGGCAATGTGGGGTACTGGGGGATAGGGAAGGAAAAAATGAAACAAGATGGGATCGGGAGGTCATAAAAGCCTCATCATTTCAAAAAACAAACTGAGGGTTGCTGGGAGGAAGGGGTCAGCGAGAGGGTGGTTGGGTTATGGATATTGGGGAGGGTATGTGATATGGTGAGCGCTGTGAAGTGTGTAAGCCTGACAATTCACAGACCTGCACCCCTGGGGCTAATAATACATTATATGTTAATTAAAAAAAAAAAATCAACTGACCTAAAGGGATGTGAAGCTATATATAGCCTTAATATGAATATTGCTAGAGACTTACAAATGTGTTTGATTATGGAGTACTGAACCAGACTCAGCTGGGGATGTTATGTAACACTGGGTATATTTTATGGACCTTGTTTTGTTTCTAAACTCAGAGAAGTTCTTAATTCTCAAATATTTCTGACCCAAACAGTTTCTGATCAGAATGTATGGACCTATACTATGTGCCAATATTGGTAGTGTAGGTAGAGCACAGTGTGCAAGGTAGAACCATCCTGTCCTCATGGGGTGTTTTTTCCAGGGGGACTGCCAGATGATTATCGGGTAATTATAGTTAACTTTATCTTTTTACTTAATAAACTTTATTTTTTAGACCAATTCTAGGTTTACAGAAAAATTGAGCAGAAAGTACATAAAATCCCTATATTCCGTCTCTCCTGTTCACAGGAACCTAGTGTTCAGTTAGCTAGATATGAGCAGGGAAACCTACAACAACCCCAAGAACACACACAGCTGGAAGAGTCCTGAGGGAGCATGCACACACCCTTCCCCATAATTGCTGCCCTAAAGTAACTTATAGCTTTATTATATTAAATTTACATTGCAGATTTTACTCCTCCCTCTGCCCCTGTCCCCACTCAGGGGAAGGCTGCTATGAAAGTTCCAACAAGGACCATATAAGGCCAATTTCCCCCTTCCCCAGCTACCACGTAGGACCAATAGGAGGAGTTCCGTAGGTGATTGATTGGAGGTGATCTTAGTTAGACCTTCCTAGCTTTGTCCCATAAACCATGCCAAGCATAAAAAGAAAAGATACTCCTAACCCCTAACCCTGGGGCAGGGGGTGCAGTTGCCACCTCTGGGTCTACTTGAGTGTGCATTTTCTCTTTAATTGCCATTAAATTCCTCCTTACTTAAGAGTTTGGCTCCAGATTTTTTCTTGGCCAAACTCAAGAACCAAGGTGTGCACGGAGGCAAGGAAAGGACCTGATATTGACAACAATTTCTCCCATTATTAACATCTTGCATTAGTTGAGGTACATTTATTATAACTGATGAGCCAGTTGATACACTATTACTAAATCCAGAGTTTACATTAGGGTTCACTCTTTGTGTTGCATAATTCTATGGGTCTCAGCAAATGCTTTTTATCATGTATTCACTATTTTCAATATCCATAAAATAGTTTACTGGTTCCAGTATAGTTAAGTCTTTACTTTATATTCAAATATATTACTATTTACTGGTGATAGCTACTTACTATATTCATAAATAGGAATAGAGAAAAGCATATGTATGTAACTGATCAGTTTTGACTAAAGAAATTGGAATGAAATAACAGGACACTAATTCACTAAATATTATTTCCCTAGTGACATAAGTATATAGCAGTTATCTATGGTTTTTGCCTCCTCAGAATCCATCACTTCTTTCTAAGGTAAGAGCATTTCACTTTTTCTTTGGTGAACCAAGTGCCCTAATTTCTTAACCTAAATGGTTTGGATAGACTAAAATCCTCTATCTAAGTCAGGAGAAGCAGGTAACTCAAGCCTGGCCAATTAATATTTCATTTTCCTGGCAAACTGATTCCCAAGGATATGATGTACGTTTGGATAAGATTCTATTTCAGAGATTTCATAAAACTCCTAGGGAAAAAAAATTCCTTTTATAGTCTGGGATTGCTTGGAGGGAGAAAGCTTGGAGCTTCCAAAGGCCTCCACATAGAGAATCTAAAAAAAAGAGAATGAACTAACACAATGAAGGAAGCCAATAAGAAACTAAAGAATGGAGGCTGAGTTTCAATGACATCATTTGAGCTTTGGAACCAGGTCTGTTCAAGCAAGGTTTATCGCTAAGATTCCCAGATACATGAACTAGTGACTGCTTTTATTTAGGCAAATTTGAATTAACTTATATTAGCAGTAGCTAAGTGACTCCTAACTGAAACTATATTCATATTCCACACAAACAAGCCCTCAGCAAAAAGGCAGGCAAAGATCTTCCTCTGGAGCTACTGTTCATTCTCATGCTTCTACTTCAACGTGGTCACTCCTATGAGCAACTGCTCCCTAAAAGTCTGCTCCTTTAAACCGTTTCAATTTGTCTGATTTCTGGATACTTATGACACGCCCCATAAAGCATGTCTTCCCCATGCCCTTCCCTATCACAGGACACTATTTCCTGTTGAAAAAAAATATAGATAACTTTATGTTAATCTATTCCCCAGACTCTTAGCTTCTAGCTGAAATTCATACACTTTAATTATGGCCTTTTGAAGAGATAATTAACCTAAAACAGTGGTAATGATCATAATGTGGTTTTATGTATTCTTCATGTGCAAAAAGACACTCTTCAGGAGCCAGTTAAAAAAACGAGTACAGGACTAAATTACCACCCCCCCCCCCCATTCTGATTAGATAGATTTGGAGGTAGGGCACAGACATATGCATTTGAATTGTGCATCCCAGGTTATTTAGATGCAGATGATCCACAATCATGAGCCATCATTTAAGAAAGAAAGATTGAGAGAATGTGAGCAACAACAGTAGGCTGTTTCAAGCACATGGCGGCTACCAGAACTTTTCACCAAGGAAAGAGAGCATTTATTCAGCTCTTAAATAAAATACTGGAAATGCCTCTCTTCTTTGCTTTTGCTGAGCATAGTGTTTCCCATCATACCTGTTCATGGGGATAAATTCTTCTTTGCAATGGGAGGTATAAGTGATTCTAACAGACCTGCTTTGGCTCTTGATGTTTTGCTTATTACATCTTAAGAATATTATAATACAGATTTGTTTAGGTTTCTGTGTGATTGGGAAAAACAATGAACTCTTTCCCAGGCTATGACTCTGAGCCTCCCAGAATCAAAGTACATTCATTCTCAACTGAACAAAAGTATGACCAAGTTTGCCTCTTCCATATTGTCATATTTTCATACTTCTTTGGGGACCCTCTGTTTTAAGGCCTTTTGGGGTGAACTGCTGGTGTTCTTATCTCCTCAATGACACCCTATGTTCTCCATTGCCTTCCCTGACATTAAATTGCCTGAACATGGAACACCTGGAAGTGGCACTTTCATGTTACGTGCACTATGCCTCCTCAGGTAATATTCATGAACTTTTGCACCTGTCTCTTTGGTAGCTGAAATACCCTTGTCTGTCTTTCATTATATGTTTCAGGTTTTCAATTTGGCACATAGTGAATGCACACACACACACACACACACACACACACGGAAGTGTGAAAGGGAGCAATCTGGGAGCTGTTAAAGCAAAACTCTGACAACATATTTCTAACAGGAAAGATTCGCTAAATTTGAATTTAGTATGCTTCTCTTTCTGGTGTGTAAGTATTTTTATTTATTTTGCATATGTTGCTTAGGATACATGGCTGTCATGATGTCCCTGATGAAGTTGGGGAGGAGATAAAATTTAGACATAGCATGCCAGGCAACTGGCTTCAGGGTATGAGACTCCTTGGTGGGATACTGGCATTTTAATTGAATACTGGTAAGGACACCCAAGCCAGAATATGTTCTACATCATTCTCTGACCAAATCCTGAAGTCCTGCTAGAGATAGACAAACAACCACAATCACTCAACTTAGGCAGTGATGTGTTCAGCTCCGGGGAAAAAAGAAAAAATAAATGCTTCAGAGACTACAAATTAACTTCTACTTTCCCTTTCTCTAAACATAACCCTTGTGTCTTCTACTTAGAGACATGGGAAATAATGGCAATAAAAACTACCCCTTACTGAGCATAAGAAGGCAAGGCTGTGTGCAAAGCAAAAACACTTGCTAAGCTTTATCTCACCCCACCAACTACCCTGCTGACTGGACCTATATTCCTTTTCACTTGATGGATAAAGGGAAGATTAGAGACAATTCACTTACAATAGGTTGCAAATAGCTGGCATATTCTAAGATTAGAGCTAAGTCTTTAGTGGCACTGTGCTACTTAGTGGCAATTGCTCTCTGCGCATTACCACCAACAAGTTAATAAACGGGATTCTGATATGTTGGGTAAGAATGGTATCATCAAGGGGTGCCTGAGTGGCTTGGCTGGTTAAGCCTCTGACTCTTGGTTTTGGCTCAGGTTGTGATCTCAGCCCTACATCAGGCTCTGCACTCTGCACTCAGGGTAGAGTATGCTTAAGATTCTTTATCCCTCTCCCTTCCCATACCACTTGTGGTCTCTCAAATAAATAGATCTTAAAAAAAAAATGGTATCATCAAATGTAACTTCAGATTTTTAAAAAGATTTTATCTATTCATTTTACAGAGAGAGAAAAGGAGTGTGAGCAGGGGGAGGGGCAAAGGGAAAGGGAAAGAACCTCAAACAGACTCCATGCTGAGCACAGAGCCCAAAACCGGGCTTGATCTCACGACTCTGAGGTCATGACGTGAGCTGAAATCCAGAGTCAGATGATTAACCAACTGAACCACCCAGGCTCCCCTCTTAACTTCAGAGTTTTAATTCAATCTCATTTTTGAGATAAGGAATCAAAGATTTTCAGAGGTTAAATGGTTTATGAAAACCCACATAGATACTCAGTGATGGAACCCTAACCAGAATTCTGATTTTCTGATTACCAGTTGAATATTTTTCATAGTACCATCAGTTCCCTTTAGTTTACTTTTTGGATAACAGTAGAATTGGTCCACTTTTACCTAGAAATATACTGGAGGAGAATAATGGGGTCATCCCTTAGGAAGGGAGAGAAATCTATTTTGTCAATATTTATGTCTTAAAACTTGGTTCAAGAGAAAATAAGTGAAAACCTATTTCCTTTCAGTAGAGAGCAGAAGGGATAAATGTATTCATTATATGCTGTATTTGTTACTAATTCTTTCAAATTACAAAGTTGTTCTTTTTTAGAATTACCAGCATATTGATGTACAGAAAGGATATTTTGTCCTAAAGTATCCTCTATAGAAAACTTTATAAAAGGGGGATTCATAACCTTTCAAAATGACAAGCATAAAATTTGCATCTAATTATTGGGCATTCTGCTTTTTCTATGTCATTCTGTCATAAGGCAAAGTGGCATGCACACTGATTTGGGCAAACACAAAGCGAAAACTCTTTCTGTGAAGGGATAAATGGCAGCAGAAAATGCCATTGACTTGAATTCACAGGCTTATCAAAAGAGGAGGAAAAAACATTTTCTTGGCTTTCCTAAGACAAGGTAAAAAGCGTGTCCATTAAGTTGTTGAGAGCCTTGAATAAGTCATCCACCTGTCCTTCTCATTTCACTAGCAAATGAAACTCAGATCGCTTACCACAGACCTCCAGAGAGGAGATGGATGGCCATGAGCATCTACTTTTATAACAAAAATATATGTTTGTCTGAGCAAAACAACAACTAAGCAAAAAGTAACTGACCGGGGATAACGGGTTAACATCTTTCATTCATTCAACAAGTTTCTATGGAATTCCCACTATGTGTCAGACCATATTCAACACATGGAGGGTAGAGAGAAAAGTAAATAAACACTCTGCCCTAATAGTGATCACATCTTAGGTTGGGAGAGGAAGACTTGATGCAATTTATATAGTGTGTTGAAAGGTGACGAATGCTGTAAAAGAATGAAGTAAAAGAAAATGCACAGGGACGCCTGGGTGGCTCAGTTGGTTAAGCAGCTGCCTTCGGCTCAGGTCATGATCCCAGCGTCCTGGGATCGAGTCCCACATCCGGCTCCTTGCTCCTCGGGGAGCCTGCTTCTCCCTCTGCCACTCTGTCTGCCTGTGCTCCTCTCTCTCTCTCTGACAAATTAAAAAAAAAAAAAAAGTGCACAGAATTCCGGGGAGGATAGCACAATTTTAAATAGGGTTGCCAGTGATGCCTTTATGAGAAGATGATATTTTATCCAAGACTTGAAAGAGGTGAGGGAACAAACCATGAAGATATCTGGGAGGTAGTCACTGCAGGCAAAGGCAAGGATGACTGCAAAAGTCCCTGAGCAGTGGGAAAATGCATAGTTTATTTAAAACACATGCTTTTCTGCTTAACCTCTTCCTTTCTCCCCTCCCCCGCCCCTTCCCATCATAAACACACAGTATGGCAGCCAGTATGCCTGGAGCCTAGTGTTCAGGGGGAACATTCTGAGGAGATAAGGAGTATGGTAGCATTTATACCACTTATTGGCGCTTATTCGCACTGCCACATTCATGGTAGAGTTCTTCAACCCATATTCATATAAGTGAAAGCAGGTATTACTGTTGTATTATTATTTTACAGATAAAGTGAGGCACAAAAAATCCACATGAGGGGGCTTGAGATGCCCTGGCATTACTATGATGTTTTTTCCTTTTTCACTCTCAAAGGATACAAATAGAATTAGAGAACTATAATTTTTGACCATTTTTCTTACAGAATTTTTTTTCCTATAGACAATGTCAAGATCCATAAATTGTTTATAGTACAGGAATGAAAAGGAAAGACTCTTGACAATAGTGCCTGGGTTCAAATCTCTATCTCTGGGTGACCTTGAATAAGTTGCTTAGACTTTGTGGCCCAGCTTCCCCATTTGTGAAATGAAGCATAGAGCAGCACTAATTTTGCAGGGTTATCTTCAGTGTTAAACATCTTAACTTTTTTTTTGTTTGTTTTTTAAGTAAACTCTGTGTCCAACATGGGGCTCGAACCCATGAGCTGAGATTAAGAGTTGAATGCTATACCAACTGAGCCAGCCAAGTACCCCAAACATCTTAATATTTTTAAAGTGCTAAGAACACTTCCTGGCACCAGTAAGTCCTACACCAGGAAGAAAACACAAAATGTCTACAAACTCCCTCTTTAGAGTCTCTGATTTGGGGAGTGGGGGCATTGGGGATAGGGAAGAGAATAAGCCCTTATTACTTTTTAATGTTTCTCTAGTAAGTAGGAAGACACACCTAGATAAAATCTGAATGTAAATCACCATGGTCACAAAATTTTTGCCTCAAGGAAAGTAACAAATTGGGTCTGCACATCATTATCCCCTTACCTCCACTCTCCATAATTAGTAGCGTAGTTGGGTCTTACACACAATTATAAGTCACATACAACCTATCCTCAATCTTCCCCTAGGTCTCTGAATGAGTGAAGCCAAGATACAGGCTCAGAATACTTGTCTAAATGAAAGAAGGTAACCTTGAGACACAAATGAATGTAGGTAATGTCTCCCTTTAGAATGGAATAAAGGGAATAGAAATCCTTTTGACTGGTTTCTGTCTATTGATGTCAGGACATTTCTATGTCCATGACATCAAAAAAAGCAAAGTGTGAATCAGAACAAAAACAGGAGATGTCTCTATTTTGGCAGGCAATAAAACATCCCCTTCAATAAAATGTCCTTTGGGGTGACTGGTTGGCTCAGTCGGTTAATCATCCGACTCTTCATTTTGGCTCAGGTCATGAACTCAGAGTCCTGAGATCAAGCACCGTGTTGGGCTTTGCACTCAGCAGGGAGTCTGCTTGAGATTCTCTCTCTCCCCTTCTCCCTCTGCTCTTCACCACCCACATGCATGCTCTCTCTCAAATAAATAAATGCATCTTCAAAAATAAATAATTAAAAAAATAGAATGGCTTTCCCTTCTGCTCCTAAAACACTTTGTACACTATGATACTTACCTACCAGACTATGATAATACTTTATTTACTTGCGTATAGCTTGTAAGCTCTTTGAAGATAGGAACCTAAGTCAGTGTGGTCTTATTCTCCAGTCTTTATCATTATTTCTGCCACACTGTCAGTGTCTGGTCCATTTTTAATGAACGCATTAAAGAATGAAGGAAACAACTTGCCAACAAATATAACTTGGTATGTAGCAAAAACAGGGCAAAATTTAAGTATCCTAATTGCTTGTCAAGTACTCTTTATAAGAGAATTTTGTGCTTCTGGAAGATCTTCTGAGAGAACTAGCTGGGGTTTATGCCACCAAGTAAATCTATTTTGGGGGGTGCCTCGGTGGCTCAGCTGGTTGAGCATCCGACTCCTGATTTTGGCTGTGGTCATGATCTCCAGGTCATGAGATTGAGCCCCACATTGTCTCTGCACTTAGTGGGGAGTTTCCTTGAGGGTCCTTCTCTTCTTCTCCCTCTGCCCCTCCCCTGACTTGTACTACCCCCCACCCAGAATGAATGGGTAAATGTTTTTAAAGAAAGGAAAATCAATTTTTGAATTTTTTATGAAAATTAACATACATTTCATTCTATTTTACAATGGACTACTGCTTTTATGAAGTCTATTTCTAATGTTAGTTTACTCTGTAGAAGAATTCTTTCTCATGAATTCATTTATCCATACAGTTTTCTGAGCACCTGCTCTGTTCCATATACTTAAGATATGAAAATAAACAAAGACAGACAATGCTTCCTTCATTGAGCATCTATTCATTGGCAAGTTGATGCTTAGTAACTGAATTCAAAGAAAAAAACAACAACAGGATCTCAAGTAGTTTAAGACATCATTTACTCTTGTGAGTGGTTTTTATCATTTATTTTAGTCAGAGACACATTGAGATGAAGTTAAGGGAGGAATTAATACACAGACACAATTTTACATAAAATTTCAGGAATTTCACAGACTACCCTGAAACAGATTTCAGGTTAAAATTTTCTGATCAGATCTGGAGCTATCATTTTGTGTGTGTGTGTGTGTGTGTGTGTGTACATTTACTTTAAAACACAAGTTTAAAAAACCAGAAAACATGTAACAAAAGGGTAAGAAATACATAACTATATTAATTACTTTAAATATAAATAGACTAAATGCTCCAACAGAAAGAAAAATGACAGTTGAATAGATTTAAAAAACCCAAGGTCCATTTATATGCTGCCTAAAAGAGAATCACATCAGATCTAAAGACATAAACAGACAGAAGGTGAAGGGATGGAGAAAGATAGTCAATGTAAATGGAACTGAAAAGAAGCTGGTATATGAAGAATCCTTTCAGAAAAAAATGGACTAAAACAAAGATTGTTAACAAGAGACAGAGAAGAACGTTATCTCACAATAAAGAACTCAGTCCAAGGAGAGGATATAACATTCATAAATATTTACACAATTAACATGCGAGCATCTAAATATAAAGCAAATATTTACAGACAAAAAGGGAGAAATTGAGAGTAAGACAATAGTAGTAAGGGATTTTAATTCCCCTATACAGCAATGCAAAGATAATATAGACAGAAAATTAATATGGAAACCCTAGCCCAAAATGACATACTAGACAAAATAGACTTAATGGATATATACAGAAAATTCCATCCCAAAGGAGCAGAAAACTCATTCTTCTCAAGTGCACATGAAAAATTCTCCAGGATAGATCATGTTAACCACAAAATAAGTCTCAATAAACTCATTAAGACTGAAACAATATCAAGCAGCTTTTCTGACCACAATGGTATAAAACTAGAAAGCAATTATAAAAAGAAAACTGCTCAAACACATGTTACTAAACAACCAATGTGTCAACAAAAACATCAAGTAGGAAATTTTAAAAATACCCTGAGACAAATGAAAATGGATACAAAGCTTTCCAAAATTCATGGGATGCAGCAAAAGCAGTTCTAAGAGGAAAATTCAGAGTTATATAGACTTAGTTCAAGAACAAAGAAAAATATCAAATAAATCTTACTTTATATATAAAGACTAGAAGAAGGAGAACAGAGCCTCAAGTTAGTAGAAGGAAGGAAATAATAAATATCAGAATGGAAGCAAATAAAACAGACACTAAAAAAGAAGTAAAAAAGATCACTGAAAATAAAAGATAATTCTTTAAAAAGGTAGATAAAAGTGATAAACCTTTAGCCAAACTCATCATGAAAAAAAGAGAGGGCTCAAAGAAATAAAATTGGAAATGAAAGAAGAGAAATTACAACTGACACCACAGAAATATAAAGAATGTTAAGTGATTACGACAAATAATTTTAGGCAGATAAAGTGGAAAACTGAGAGGAAATGTAAAATTTCTTAAAACACACAACCTTCTAAGAATGATGTATGAAGAAACAGAAAATATGAAGAAAATATGAATAGACCAATTACAAATAATGAAGCTAAGTCACTAATTTTAAAAACTAACCCCCTCAAAGTCCACTCAGACAACTTCACATGGGAATTCTACTGAACATTTAAAGAAATTAGTATGTATCCTTTTTGGATAATTCCAGAAATTTAAAGAAGGAATGCTTCCAAACTCATTTTATGAGGCTAGTATTACCCTAATATCAAAACCAAAGATGCCATAAAAAAGAAAATTTGGGGCCAATATCCTCGATGAACATAGATTAAAAAATTCTTGAAACAAAATTTTAGCAAACCCAATTCAAGAATACATGGAAAGGATTATACACTGCAGTCAAGGAGCATACCTTGACATAATAATAGCCACATATGACAAACTCACAGTCAATATAGTACTCAAAGGTGAAAAGCTAAAGCTTTTCCTCTAAGATCAAAAACAGGTCAAGGATGTCCATTCTCACTGCTTTTATTCAATACTCAGAGATAAGCATTGTAAATCTAGCCACAGCAATTAGAAAAGAAAAATATATAAAAGGCAACCTAATTATTAGGGAAGAAGTAAAATTGTCATTATTTGCAGATGAGATGACACTATATATAGAAAAACCTAGAGATTCTACCAAAAACACTATTAGCATCAATCAATAAATTAAGTAAAGTCACAGGATACAAAATAACATAGAGAAATTAGTTGAGTTTCTATACACTAATAACAAACTATCAAAAAAATCAAGAAAAGAAATCCCATTTATAATTTTGTCAGAAAGAATAAAGCACCTAGTAATAAATTTAACCAAGGAGGTAGAATATCTGTACTTTGACATTTATAAGACACTGATGAAAGAAACTGAAGATGACACAAATAAGTGGAAATATATTCTATGTTCATGGATTGGAAGAATTAATATTTTTTAAATGTCCATACTATCCAAAGAATCTACAGATATAATACAATCCCTATCCAATTCCAATGGTATCTTTCACAGAAGTAGAAGAATTCCAAAAATTTTATGACATCCACAAAAGACCCCGAAGAGCTAAAAGCAATCTTGAGAAAGAACAAGTGAGAGGTATCATGCTGCCTGATTTTAAACTGTATTACAACATTAAAGTAGTTAAAGCAGTATGGTACTGGCAAGAAAACAGATACATATATCAATGGGAGAGAATAGAGAGCCCAAATATAAACTACTTATATATGGTCAATAAATCTATAAAAATGGAGGAAAGAATATATAATGGGGAAAAGACAGTCTCTTCAGTAAACAATACTGGAAAACTAGATAGCTTAAGAATGAAACTAGATCACTTTTTAAAGACTATTTACAAAAATAAATTCTAGATTAAAGCCTTGAATGCAAGAACTAAAACCATAGAACTAGAAGAAAACATAAGTAAGCTTTTTTACTTATGTCACCAATATTTTTTTGGACTCATCTGCTCAGGCAAGGGCAACAAAAGCTAAAATTAATAAATGAGATTACACTAAACTCAAAAGCATTTGCACAGTGAAGACCATCCACAAAACAAAAAGGCAACTTACTGAATGATAGAAAATATTTGCTAATCCTGTATCCAACAAGGGGCTAATATCCAAAATATATAAAAAACATGCACAAATTAATGTTAAAAAAAACCAAATAATCTAATTAAAAATGGGCAGAGAACATGAGTGACATTTTCCTAAAGAAGACACAGAGACGGCCAACAGGTACATGGAAAGATATTTAACACCAGCAGTCATAAGGGAGCTACGAATCAAAACTACAATTAGATATTATTACCCTGAGCCAGTCAGACTGGCTATTATCAAAAAGATTTAAAAAATTACAATGTTGTCAAGGATGTGAAGAAAAGGGAACTCTTCATACACTGTTGGTAGGAATATAAATTTGTGCAGCCAATATGGAAAACAATATAGATAATCAAAAAACTAAAAACAGAACAACCATATGATGCAGCAATTTCACTTCTGAGTACTTATCCAAAGGTAAAAAAACAAAACACTAACTTGGAAAGATATATGCACCCCTATGTTCACTACAGCATTATTTACAATAGCCAAGATATGAAAGCAACTTAAGTGTCCATTGATAAGTTAGCGGATAATGTGATTACATATGTATGTATGTATGTGTGCATTTATTTATAAATATAAATACACATTAAAACTGAATATTACCCAGCCATAAAAAAGAATAAAATCTTGCCATTTGTGACACCATGGTGGACCTAGAGGATAATATGCTAAGTAAAATAAGTTAGAGAAAGACAAATAAATTTCATTTATATGTGGAATCTAAAAACCAAAATAAGACAGAAACAGATTCATAGATACAAGAAACAAACTCATAGTTATCAGAGGGAAGTATAGGAGGAGGGGGAGCAAAATAGTTGAGGGGGATTAAGAGATGCCAACTTCCAGTTATAAAGTAAATAAGTCATGGGGATATAATGTACAGCATAGGGAATATAGTCAATTATATTGTAATAACATTGCATGGTGACAGATGGTAACTACAGTTACCATGTGGATCATTGCATAATGTATAAAAATGTTGAATCACTATGATGTATACCTGAATCTAATAGGATACCATATATCAATTATGCTTCAATAAAAAAAAAACACACAAAGTAACATTTGGCTTATATCTGAACCTTCAAAAGATTACCTATAGTGGCAAAGTTAATCAAAAGATTAGAGTTATTTGGGGTTATTTCAGGAGCTTGAGAAGTTGCAAAAGTGGAAGTAAATTTTTTAAAGTGACCAGGGTAAAAACTGGTAATTAGGAAGAATTTGTTCTTTTTTAGTAGCAAAGTTATAAAAACATACATTTTGAATGCGACAAATATTCTTAACTCTTATGTACCTCAAAAAAATCATGAAAAAAGTATTGGTTATAGTGTTAGAAGCTAATCTCTATAAAAAGATTAAGTGAAATAAAACTATTTTGCTGGGTAATGACTACTCTCAAATGAGAAGGAACTATTTGTTACCAAACTTTTGAGATCTTGCCAAAAGGCATTTTGAAGTAGGATTTGAACAATTGTTAACATTTCCTCAAAGGGAATTCAGGAGTTAGCAACTGACAGTTGATATGCATCTACTCTAGGCAAAAATTTCCAGCATGTGACTGAGGCATTTAAAATCCTTCCACAGATGATTACTGAGATATGTAAAATATTTGGTCAGGATACATGGGGAATTCAGTATGCTATCAACATAGCAAAAGTCAGAGTTATTAAAATAACCATGAAAATAGATGCATATGGAAATAATAAAAATGAGGCCATTTTTGTCAACTGTAAAAAGGCTAGTAGATGATTTGAAAGTATGATTCAAACACAATAATTATAAGCAATCTTTACACATCACTTAAAATCTCATGGGCCATAGAATACAGAAAACATATGCAAGTCATATATCTAGTAAGGGTCCGGTATCCTGAATATATAAAGAATTCTTACAACTCAACAATGATAAGACAACACAATTTTTTAAATTTGGTAAAGGATTTGAATAGTCACTTCTCAAAGAAACCATATATAAGAGGTGCCTGGGTGGCTCAGTGGGTTAAAGCCTCTGCCTTCAGCTCAGGTCATGATCTCAAGGTCCTGGGATCGAGCCCTGCATCAGGCTCTCTGCTTAGCAGGGAGCGTACTTCCCTCCCCGTGCTCTCTGCCTGCCTCTCTGCCTACCTGTGATCTCTGTCTGTCCAATAAATGAATAAAATATTAAAAAAATATATATATAAATGCAGATAATCACACTAAAATATGTTCCACATCATTAGACACTAGGGAAATGCAAATTAAATAAGATACCATTCCACAGCCACCAAATAGACTACATATAAGCAAACAAACAAAACCAGAAAATACCCAATGTTGACAAGAATGTGGAGAAAGTGAAACCCTCAAATACCGCTGGAGGATATATAAAATGGTACAGCTGTTGTGGGAAACAGTTGCAGATGCACAAAATGTTAAGTGATCCACAAGTTCCTCTCCTAGGCATATATATAGTCTCCAAAGCCATTCCAGTTTCAATAACTTGCCAGGAGGACTCACAGGACTCAGCATACAGCAGGACCCACAGATATGATTCACTGCATCACAATGTGAAAGGATACAGAGCAAAATCAGCAAATGGAAAAGGTGCACACAGAGTAAACCTGCAGAAGCCAGGGACAAGTTTCCAAATTCTATCCCAGTGGACTCAAACAAAAGCAGATATTTTAAAAGCACTGGTGAACTGCTGTCTACCAGGGAAATTCACTAGAGATTCAGCAACTAGGTTTTTAATGGGCATTGGTCACTCAGGCAGCTTCTGCTTGGCACACACCAAATTTCCAGATTCCCAGAAGGAAAGCAGGTATTCATTATAAACCATATTTTTTTTACATAAGCAGTTTAGGAACAGTGAGCTATTATGCTTAGAGTAATGGGAAACATACAGAAATCTTAAGTTTCCAGATGCTAGACAATGGCCAGCCTCTCAAGCAGCCTTTTCAACTAAATCAGCCGGCCCTGCTAAATTACCTCTTTTCTGAACAATACCCAAGAGATTGGTGATAGCCGCACGGCCTTGTCAATATACTAAAATCCAGTGAAGTGTATACTTCAAAATCATTAAATGGTGAATATGATCTCAATGAAAAAAAATCCTTGCAGATGTTAACCTTTGAGTTAAATTCAAACATATATATTTGTATTAATTTGTATTACATTTAATGGCATAATGGTATATTGGTATAATGGTTATTTAAAACTTGTGGGGACTGCTATGGACTAAATGGTAAACCCCCACGACTTCTACACTGTAGCCTTTATTCCCAGTGTGGATGTATTTGGAGTACAAAAGTAAATTAAGGTAAAATAAGGTCATAAGGAGAGAGCCCTGATTGGAGAATCAGTGCCCTTCTAAGAGGAAATACCAGAGGGCTCATGCTCTCTCTCTGCTACAAGAGGACACAGCAAGCTATCTGCAAGCTAGAAAGAGAGCCCTCACCAGAAAATCAATCAGCCAGCACCTTGATCTTAGAATTCTCAGCACCCAGAGCTGTGAAAAAATAAATTTGTGTTATTTAAACCACTCACTTTATTGCATTTTGCTAAAGCAGTCTGAGGTAAGACAGGGAATATAAAATATGCTTTACATAAAGTATTTCATTTAATCCTTAAAATAATCTTATAAGATATATTCTATTGATGTTTCCTTTGTATATAAAGCCTTATAAAAATTAACTTATTAAGACAAAACAGGATTTAAAAAAAAAGATTTTATTTATTTATTTGATAGAAAGTGAGAGAGAATGACAGGGGAGAAGGTCAGAGGGAGAAGGAGACTCCTCATGGAGCTGGGACTCCGATGCGGGACTCGATCCTGGGATTCCGGGATCATGACCTGAGCCGAAGGCAGTTGCTTAACCAACTGAGCCACCCAGGTGCCCCGACAAAGTAGGATTTAAACTAAGGATGTCTGACATTAAAATCCAAGTTCGACCACATTCTATACTGCCTCAAGTGATGATACTGTGATGAAATTTCCAAAATATAAAACCATTTAATATAAAATAGGCTTGCTTTATAAATTTCTTTTGTATACATATATTGCCCCTTTGTGCATGTATTTGCACAATTCCTTTTCCTTTATTATGTTGCTTTTCAATAATTGTTTCCTTTAGAAGGTCTTCAGAAAATCTAGTTTTAAGTTGATACATAAAGGCAGCATTTCCTTCTTTTCTTGTTGGAAATCACCACAAAGCAGGGATGTAAAAAGGAAGTGAAAGAAAGTTATATCATAGACAAGAACAGGAGATATATATGTAAATCTATGTAGCACAATATATGAAGAAAGCTGCTAAAGGCTGTTAAAGTCAAACAGGAGTTCATAAAGATCTAGAAAAAAAAAACAACTGGATGATTTTAGACAAAGCAATAGAGGATAGCTCTTAAGTGTGTTGTCCAACCAATAATATCCTGTTTGATTAAAAAGAATGGTTTTTATGAACTGAAATAAGGACACCATGAAATTGATTTTATAGAAAATCTCATGAAACAGGAAATGTAAGAATGAACATGGAATCATACAGAAGATGTATATATGGCAAAAGTTATGTTTTAGCATCAAGTGTTGTCATATTGTGAGCATCACTATAACTACTGATCTCTGTTAGAGATAATTAAAGTCTAAATAACATGATTTATTTTTACTTCTATTTTTTTTTTTGAGATTTTACTTATAATTTAACATAGACACAGTGAGAGAGGGAACACAAGCAGGCTTCCCCCTGAGCAGAGAGCCCAATGTAGGGCTCGATCCCACGACTCCGGCATCAAGACTCAAGCTGAAGACAGCCACTTAACAACTAAGCCACCCAGGCACCCCTAAATAACATGACTTGTAAAACCTCTAGTCAAAAGGAGAACCCTTTATAGTATGGAATACACTATTGTGTTTTATAGTACCGAGTGGTCCAGGGAGAACTCATCCGATTCAGAGATGTGTAATAAAAATTATAATAATAAATATAAAATATTTTGCATAAATTAAAACAAAAAAATGATAAATAGAACAAAGTGAATGGCAGAAAAAAGAACATGCATCAAAAATATGCTGCCAGAGAACAGATGAAATATGATCAAATATATTATCACATAATCAATATTTTAATAGGGGCGCTTGGGTGTCTCAGTAGGTAAAAGCCTCTGCCTTCAGCTCAGGTCATGATCCCAGGGTCCTGAGATTGAGCACCACATTGGGATCTCTGCTCAGCAAGGAGACTGCTTCCCCCTCTTCTCTCTGCCCGTCTCTCTGCCTACTTGTGATCTCTGTGTGTCAAATAAATAAACAAAATCTTTTACAAAAATAAATATTTTAATAAAGAAATACTTAGAGAATATAAGCTGAAAGCAGAGATACAAAAGCTCAGGAAAATATGTTGTGATATCTGGAGAAGAATATAAGCTGGGAAAGCACAAAGTAATAGAAAGAATTAAAATAATCATGGACAAAAAAAAAAAAAAGAAATGGAAGGAAAATTTCCAAACTAATTTAGTGAGGCCAGCATTACCTTGATCCCAAAACCAGATGAAGACCCCATCAAAAAGGAGAATTACAGACCAATAAACTTGATGAATACAGATGTGAAAATTCTCACCAAAATACTAGCCAATAGCATGCAACAGTACATTAAAAGGATTATTCACCATGACCAAGTGGGATTTATTCCTGGGCTGCAAGGTTGATTCAGTCAATGTGATACAATACATTAATAAAAGAAAGAACAAGGGACGCCTCGGTGGCTCAGTTGGTTAAGCGGCTGCCTTCGGCTCAGGTCATGATCCCAGCTTCCTGGGATCGAATCCCACATCGGGCTCGCAGGGAGCCTGCTTCTCCCTCTGCCTCTGCCTGCCACTCTGTCTGCCTGTGCTCGCTCTCTCGTGCTCTCTCTCTGACAAATAAATAAAATCTTAAAAAAAAAAAAAAAGAACAAGAACCATAGATGCTGAAAGAACAAGAACTCAATAGATGCTGAAAAAGCATTTTATTGAAGTACAGCATCCTTTCTTGATCAAAAATCTTCAGAGTGTAGGGATAGAGGGAACATACCTCAATATCATCAAAGCCATCTATGAAAAACCCACAGTGCATATTCTCAATGGGAAAAAACTGAGAGCTTTACCCCTAAGGTCAGGAACATGGCAGGGATGTCCACTATCACCACTGCTATTCAACATAGTACTAGTAGTCCTAGCCTCAGCAATCAGACAACAAAAAGAAATCAAAGGCATCCAAATTGGTAAAGAAGAAGTCAAACTCCCACTCTTTGCAGACGATATGATACTTTATGTGGAAAACCCAAAAGACTCCACTCCAAAACTGCTAGAACTTGTACAGGAATTCAGTAAAGTGTCAGGATATAAAATCAATGCACAGAAATCAGGTGCATTTCTATACACCAACAGCAAGACAGAAGAAAGATAAATTAAGGAGTCAATCCCATTTACAATTGCACCCCAAACCATCAGATACCTAGGAAAAAACCTAACCAAAGAGGTGAAGAATCTGTACTCAGAAAACTATAAAGTACTCATAAAAGAAACTGAGGAAGACACAAAGAAATGGAAAAACATTCTACGCTCATGGATTGGAAGAAAAAATAATGTGAAAATGTCTATGCTACCTAAAGCAATCTACACATCTAATGCAAACCCTATTAAAATACCATCAATTTTTTAAAAAGAAATGGATCAAATAATCCTAAAATTTATATGGAACCAGAAAAGACCTCGAATAGCCAAAGGAATATTGAAAAAGAAAGCCAAAGTTGGTGGCATCACAATTCCAGACTTCAAGCTCTATTACAAAGCTGTCATCATCAAGACAGTATGATACTGGTACAAAAACAGACATAGATCAATGGAACTGAATAGAGAGCCCAGAAATGGACCCACAACAATATGGCCAACGAATATTTGACAAAGCAGGAAAGAATGTCCACTGGAATAAAGACAGTCTCTTCAATAAACAGTGTTGGGAAAATTGGACAGCCACATGCATAAGAATAAAACTGGACTGTTTCCTTACACCACACACACAAAAAATAAACTTAAAATGGATGAAAGACCTCAATGTGAGACAGGAATCCATCAAAATCCTTGAGGAGAACACAGGCAGCAACCTCTTTGACCTCAGCCACAGCAACTTCTTCCTAGAAACATCGCCAAAGGCAAGGGAAGCAAGGGCAAAAATGAACTATTGGGACTATGTCAAGAACAAAAGCTTCTGCATAGCCAAGAAACAGTCAACAGAACCAAAAGACAACTGACAGAATGGGAGAAGATATTCACAAATGACATATCAGATAAAGTACTAGTATCCAAAATCCATAAAGAAATTATCAAACTCAACACCGAAAGAACAAATAATGCAATCAAGAAATGGGCAGAAGACATGAGCAGACATTTCTGCAAAGAAATCCAGATGGCCAACAGACACATGAAGAAGTGTTCCACATCACTCGGCATCAGGGAAATACATATCAAAACCACAATGAGATACCCCCTCACACCAGTCAGAATGGCTAAAATTAACAAGTCAGGAAAGGACAGATGTTGGTGAGGATGTGGAGAAAGTGATACCCTCCTACGCTGTTGGTGGGAACACAAGCTGGTGCAGGCACTCTGGAAAACAACATGGAGGTTCCTCAAAAATAGAGCTACTCCACAACCCAGGTACAAATTACTACAAAAAGATAGTAATCCAAAGGGGCACATACACCTGGATGTTTACACCAGCAATGTCCAAAATAGCCACACTATAGGATGAACCTAGATGTCCATCAACAGATGAATGGATAAAGAAGATATGGTATATATACACTATGGAATACTATGCAGCCATCAAAAAATCCAAAAATCTTCCCATTTACAATGGCAAGGATGGAACTAGAGGGTATTAGGCTAAGTGAAATAAGTCAATGAGAGAAAGACAATTATCATATGATCTCTCTAATATGAGGAGTTTGAAAGGCGGAGGGAGGTGGTCACTGGGGAGAAGGGAGGAAAAAAGTGAAACAAGGTGGGGCCGGGGATGGAGATAAACCATAAGAGTACTCTTAATCTCAGGAAACAAATAGAGGGTTCCTGGGGAGTGGGGTGGAGAGATAGGGTGGCTGGTTATGGATATTGAGGAGGGTATGTGGTATGGTGAGTGCTGTGAATTGTGTAAGACTGATGATTCACAGACCTGTACCCCTGAAGCAAATGATATATGTTAATAATTTTTGAAAAAAGATAATTTATAAAAACAAAAGTAGGTGGAGGAGACAAGATGGCGGGGAACTAGGAGGATGCTCTGGTTCAACCTGTCCCCTAAAGTGAGCTGATTACCTACCAAGGAACTCCGATCACTCATGAAATCAGCCTGAGATCAAAATTCTACTCGTCAGGATCTCTACGGGGGAAGAAGACGCCAGTGGGCATGTAAAGCCGAGCGGGAACACCGGACTGGTATCGGAAGATAAACAAAAGGGGGAGGGAGCCACCAGAGGAGACGCTTTGGGAAGTAATACCCCAATACGAGAGTCCCCTAAGACTGGGGACCAGCATTAACTTGAAGACTGATAAAAAGCACTCAAAAAGAGAAAAGATCATAGGGTGAAATTGTGGGAATTGGAACTGTTAGGGACAGGGGATTAAGTCACCCACGGAGGGCAGACACGGCTGGCGCTGAGCCAGAGAGAGTACAGCAGAGAAACCAGGTCCTGGTCACTGAGCTGCGAGGAGACCTCCTAAGGGCGTTTGGCGTGTGGCAGGGGCTGGGACCCTCCCGGAGCAGAAACAGACTTTTGCAGTCCCCACGCGTGTGCCGCGCTGCGCTAGCAGAGCCTGTGACACGCTCCACCCCTTCCCCTGAGAGAGGCGCGCGGGCACCATCGGGGGCTCTCTAGGACCCAGAAAGTCTGATTGCTCCCAGCTTGGGAGAGCGGGAAAATCTCTGTGTGCCTTCCCTGCTTGGAACCTCTCTGGGGGTCTGGAGCTGCCCAGACAGCTGCCGCTTGTGG